>JAIUJO010002397.1:0-55328 GCA_023846275.1 Vanilla planifolia | reverse complement strand
TCTCTGGTTCTGTTGGGTGGGAGAGCAGGGGAACCCGGAAACCAAAAGGGCTCGGGAGTGGGCACGTGGTCATACGGCGATGCTGACTTCATACGGGGAGACAGAAGCATGGTCGGAAGGAAACTGACTCTCATTTTCGGAAGGGGACACCTTAGAAAATCTCAATCAGGCGAACGTTTGGTGCTGCTATTGGTCTCTCCCTTCGCCCGCGCTCACTGGTACCTGGTACTGGTACTGGCAAGGCTAAGGCTGGTCAAGCTGGTACCCCGTAGAGCTGGTCAGCCATATTCTGATATATATATAATATCTGAATAGGAAGGAAGATTGACGGGGATCTGAGAGCTTCTTCTCCTGTTGGCTGATAGCTCGAAGGTAGCTATCATTTCTGGGTGAGTTGGTATGCTCGATCAGGACGATCTATACTTGCAAGAAAGGTCCATTTGCGTTCGCTACTAGGAGTGGAAGCGTCCGAGTCCATTCTTCCGGGGAAAAAGCAAAATGATCTTTAGAAAGTAGTCAGGGACTACTTGCACTAGCTGCGAAGCCCATTTATCGAAAGCTATCTTGGCGCAAGGGCGGAAGGAGCAACCTTCGGGGTATTGGTTCACCCATAAGCTAAGTTAGTGACATCAACCCTCACGATTTGTAAGTACCTCAAAATGGCATTAGCTAAGATCCGAAGCTTCGCCAGCTAAGGCTTGACCAGTACGATTCCGACAAGCCATAGGGCTGACATACAACCCCACAGGAGATGGGCTGGCTATGAATGAAACCAAACAAACCCCTCTAGCGAAAGAGAATCAAAAACCAAAATCAGTAGGTGTTCCATTTACTGATTCCTGACGCTATTCTCAAAAGAGTCACTAACGGACTTTGCTTGCTTAGATCAAGCTGGTAGGAGTAGATCAGATAAGAGCTGTAAGGATGAGTAGAAGTCTTCTCCCCTAGTGCTGGCACGGCTGCTCTCACACGGATGATATAAAAACGAATCGTAGTCGAACTATCTGTTCTATCAGTTCAAGGAAGTCAGCGCCTGTTCACATCTGGACTTCTTCGCGGATACACCGAGAAGGGAGGGCGCTACGGTTCAATGCTACCACAGTTCATCGTGAATTATTCCTATCTGATCTTATAGATTCTATAAGATCAGATAGAATTCTGATGTGAGGTTCGATTTTGATCTGTAAGGGTCCAAGGTCCAAGAACGATTAGTACGATTAGGTCACAGGTCAATAGGTCCTTTTTCGCTAAAGATGGTATTCTAGTTCATGTGGGAGGATCCGTTCCCTTCCAATCACATTCCATAAGATTGAATACTGTCTTTCTTCCGCGATTCTTCTGACGTTTATGCAGTGGAAGAAGGTTGACTGGCTCCCTTACCTGAGTAGCCGCTTGACCCGTACATAGCCTTTCCTGTTCTATCTCCAGTCAGCGCCTTCTTCTTCTTTCTTTTCTTGGTATGAGCGAGATCAGAGAAAGACTAAGCTATACTGGTACACTACACTGAAACTCACAACTCGACTTCGGTACATGTACATGAGTGAGAGCTCTTTCATTTCAGGTTCCCAGCGATGAACCACTAATTGCTTCCAACCTCACTTCGATATGGAATTTCCGTTTCAAACTCTTTGATCCACTCCTAGTGGGGGTGGTATTCGTGGGTCACATGGAGAAACACGGAGATCACTAGAACGGAAAGGTAGACTCTGAAGTCGGCTAGAGACACCTTCTCCGGTGGAAGAGTTCCATAGGTCACTTATGAACTGGCAAAACAACACTCGGTCACCAACAAAGCCTAAAAGAAGAATGGCTGTTCTTGTAGCTCCTATCAAACGATAGGTGGTCTCATAAGGTCACACGGATTGGGTTTCTTTGAGTTGCTATATCGGTGGAGAATCAAATCTAAGGTACTTCCATGATGGGACACAAGACCAACCAATCAAATCGAAATAGTAGTGGAATGTCGACCAACGTTCGAGCGAGCTTTGGTTTGGAGTGGGAAGCCAGTTGCAAGATTGAACCCGGGGCCGGGGCCCCCGTAGGGGGAATATACCGAGGGGGGAGAGGCCCCCGGTGCTGATTTCAGACCAAAATCCGGGGAACTTCTCAAAGACAAAAGGGGATCTTTTTCTCTCGATAAAGACCTTCAGCCCTTTGCATTCCTTTGTGTCATGGCCGTGATCTCGATGGAACTTGCATTATCGATCGCAATCGCGATGGTCAGGTCCTGCCTTCATTGGGGGTGGTCGCGGGTACCACCCCTTCTCCTGAATTGCCGCCAGGATCTCGACTTTCAGTCTGTTCAACGGCGTGAACTCTTTGTTCGACCTCGCTGGCAGTGGAGCTCGACCAAGTTGCTGTTGCCAAGGCCTCAATCTGTTGTTTAAGTGCCTCGACCTCTTGTCCATTCGGACATCTTTCTTTTCCTCCGGGTACTTTCCTCCTTTTCTATCGAGGAGCTTCTCCTCTTCAGAGACTATGTATCTATGGGCCCTCTCCAGCACGTCCTCTAGCGAAGTCGGAGTGTATCGGGATAGGGACTTCTTGATAGTCCGGGCTCGAGGGCCTGGATGAGCGCCGCTTGAACAAGTCTCGGGTCTATCTGCTCCACTTCCAGGAGCATGTCATTGAATTGTTGGAGAAACCGGCAGAGAGGGGTTCCCCATCTCCTTGTCTAATATTTCAGAGACTTTGCGCCGGCTTTTGACGCTTCTTCAGAGCTGGTTCAGGCTGAAAGTGACCACTGACAAATGGGGGGGCCCCCTCTGGGGAACGAAAAGAGAGGAGAGAGAGACGGAGTAGGAGGAGTCAAACGCCCGACCATATGTGCGGATTCTGCCTCTTCTTCCATCAGGCAGAGTGGAGCTCCCATTGCATTGGCGCCGGATTCCTTTGATCTGGCTTTTGGTGATGGGAGGGAGCCCCAGAGACCACAACAGCATCCTGGGCTGGCGCAGGCTGCTGAGGGATTGGTGCTTGCTGGTCTAGGCCCAGTCCGGGCGGAGGACGAGCAATCAGTGTGAGCGGATCGAGAATGGCAGGGATCGGGTTCGCCAACGGCTGATCCCACGATGAGGCCTGGGATCGCTCTGAAGAACTCCATCTACTGCTGCATCATGTGAAGGATCGGTTACTGATCTGCCCTCAGGTCTTTCGGACCTGCTCTCAGACTCAGATACTTCCTCCTCGCTCCTCGATTGGAGAAGAGGTATCCTCCATCGTTGTAGTGACCTTCTTCCCCTTTGCAACTTTCTATATGTCTGCTCAGAAGTTCGACTCGGGTGGCGAGAAACAAAGATCACTTCAGCTAGGTCCAGTGTTCGCTGATCCCCTCGAGTCGTGTGACTCGGAAGTCTTGTTCCATATAGAAGAAAAAGGGGGCCCCCCTCTGGGGAACTAGAAAGGATTCTGGTGGGGATCTTTTTTTGTCTTCAACAACTCACTTGCCAGCTTATACATTTCTTGCTTGATTACCGAACTCCTGGTTTCGCAGGGACCACTGACCGCTTTGTACCACTTACTGCTTGCTTTCCTCGTTCAGGGAAGGTTCGCTCGCTAAGCCGATACCCGGGAAGGAGAACCCAGAAAGAGGGAAGCCTCAGCTATATGCTTCACACATGCAAGTCGAAGGTAGCGAATCCCATCCGTAGCTAAAGGGAATCGGTGGGGCTTTGCCGAACAGCTTGACTTTCCATTGCGTACAAGAAGAGGTCCGGGAATCCATCGAAACCGAAAATCACCGATGCTGCTGACCGGAGTCCCGGAACGGGAAGATTGGCATCGTCACATAAGATCACGCCTGCTTTGAGCTCTGCTGTGCTGGGTTTGATCTCAATTGGAGTGAAAGTCCAAGTGTACACGTAGCTCCTCGATGGAGCTAGTTACTGGCTATAGGTTTGGATCAAAAAAACGGAAAGGAAATGAAAAGCTGCATTTTGGATAGGGTGGGCAAGACTAGCGCTCAAAGGACTGACTAGCAGCACTAGCGACAACGAGCTTTGTTTGAAAGTCAGACTACAGGGGGCCCCCTCTGGGGAGAAAGAGAAAGTAGGAGCAGGTGTATTGGTTGGGCAGGGGGAGACAAGGAAATAGTCGAAATTCAGAAGAGGAGATGAAATCCACTCGACCAACGGGAGAGGAGATGAAATCCACTCGACCAACGGGAGAGGAAGACCCATTCTGTGGGCAGTTTCCTCACTCGCAAACCCCCCAGAGAGAACCCAATTCTTTCGATGAAGCCATACAAACAAAAAACCTCCACCATATAGATAGAGAGCCTATAGGACAAACCGAGCAAGAACAAAACTATCGAAATGAGGACCAACAAATTGATATTACGCGATCGTGACTGTCCATCTTGATCAGCCAACTCCCCTGTTTCCTTCCATCTTTCCTTTCAGAGTTGACCGCTCTTCAGACTTTCTTTTTCCCATCCCTTGATAGGGAGGACAAGCCTTCTGCCATAGTAGCGACTTACACTGACTGGTCTTCTCGGACCATCACTGACGCTATTTAGACTTTCGCACAGAAGATAGCGGACGTAATAGCTCTATCTAGCTTCTTCTAGAGTTTCTTTGTCTTCCTTCTTTGTAGTCGATTCCTTTTCCCCCCTACCCCCCCATCTACTTTTTTACTTGGATTCTCCCTTACTGCATTTCACGTGGAGTTGGTAGCGGGACCGACGAAAGAGACTCCCGCTATTTTGTCCTTTTCCATTTGCTTGATGAAAGACAATTCTTCTCCTTTGGTTGTGACCCCAAAGTCCTTTTATACCGTCTCGCGAACTTCGGAGACCTCCTGTCCATTCCATCTTCGAGAGCCGCCCTTCTTTTCTCTCAAATATCTGCAATGGTCTCTTCGCCCTTTTGCTTTCACGCCGATTTTGGACCTGAAGAATTGTTATTCAGCATACTGAAGCTCTGCCCGTTTTGACTCACTGTTTTGTGGTGAATAATGCGGGACTGGTGAAGTCTTGTTTGACGCTATACTTCTTTGGCGTTTGAAATTCTAGGTGTCTTTCGCCACAAGGGATATGTTGAAAAACAAAAAAGTCACCGCTAAGCATAACTATCAATGGAACCCAGTTTGTCTTCTAATTCTCAGAAGTCAGTCAGAAGATGATAGTAGCAAGCAAGTCCTTGATTTATATACACAATTCTCAGTCCAGTCGAATGCGAGCGGTCAGCCAGTGGTTTACCACCAGACGCGCCTCTGAGAATTGCGTCGTTGTGCCTGCTGCTCTGATCTTGACTTTGACTTCAAGTAGATTCGGGAGTTGGTGCGCTCTTATCAGCTCTAACTTGGCTCCATATCAATCACTGAATTCCATTTCGATTTTGTGATTGCACTAGCCAGAAGGTAGCGTAACTTGCTTCTAGAAGATTCTATAGTGATCCACTGGAATCGGCCTCGGGTGACGCCTCTCTGCTCGGAGAATTCATCCCTTGGTCGTGAAGGTGGGGTGAAAACTGCAACTAATGCTCTATCTCTGTCGTCGAATACGGGATACTCACTTTCAATGGTAGGATCAAGCCTCGCATCCCCAGAGCCGAAGACTAGCCTGCCCTTCTTGGGGAAGGGGTCCGGTATCAGCAAGACAAGACCAGCCAGCCCAATCGTCTTGGTACGGTGGGTTCTCCCTACCCACTCTTCGGAAAAAAAGCTTGCCATAGCAGCTCAAACCCCCGATCGTCAAATGGGAGTTCTCACCGGCCCTAGCCCCCAATTCCGAACAAATGGATTGGACCGAGGTTCGTGCAGAGAGGAAGCTACCCCCACCCTGGGTGATGGATGGGGAAAATGTTCGGATGTTCACAAGTCTTCTTTCATCATTATCTAACAGATCGCTACAATGAATCAAAGTACTAGCTTTCATACAATCTTCTCGGGGTGTGCTTTCCATTCCACTCCTCTCCTGTTCCCCTACGGGGGCCCCGGGGCAAAGAAAGAAGGAAGCGACTGAGTCTGCTCCTGATTCTTGCGAAAGTGACTCGAGGATAGGAGAATCCAGCTATCAAGGTTATGAAGGAAGCTTAGCCTACGAAAGGCAAAGGAGGCAAGGGAATGGGGAGAAGGGAACAGAAGGAAAGGTGCGGGCAAGCCAGGAAAGGTAATTGCTGACAGACAGACCAGATTTTGGAATAGCAGCTGACTCTCAAACACCGGGGGATTACTTGGGTACCTACCTGGAAGGTGGTACCAACTCATCGTTGGGTTGGAGAAAGATGGGTTTCAAGAAAAGGTCTTATAGAACCCGATCTATCTTCACATCTCTACCGTATGAGATGGGCGCGTACCAGTTCCTAATGCAATTTCTTCATGCTACACTGAAAAAAAAGTGTCTTCGAGAGCAAGCCTTTCTGATTCTGGCTAAGAGGAGGGCATGAGAGTCAGAAAAGAAGTCACCTATTCCATCCCCAGTTCTTTCTCTGCTCGTGGGATATTTGGATCCTAACTGAACCTTCAAAAGAAAAGAAGGAATTGGTAATCGCACATATGAGACTTCTTGCTCCTTCTTGCTTCACGTAAGGTTTGCTGCTTTCCCTTCAGTATATGTTTCATACAGTCATGTTCACTGCTACTGCTTTTGCCTCTGACCGCTGGGTCAGACAGTCATGCCAGCTTTCCTCTGAAACCTTCCACCAGACCTCAAATTGTACTTCGAGCCATCTCTGCTTTGCCCGCTACTAGACCCGGGGGCCCCCTCTGGGGAACTATAGTACTACCTTCAATCAAGGAAAGTTTGACCAACCCTGCCATCCTAGAGCGTGAGCGTACAAGAAGGGCATTTTTCCATTGAGTTAGTCACACATTTGATCTCAGATGTAGAAGTTTTCTTCCGATTTCGTTGGTGTTTAGTTGGCTGCACTTTGGGTTTCACCTCAGATCCGCAGTCTATCCGAGGCTATCGTGAAATGGGGTCACGAGAGAACCAATGGTCAGTACCAGTACCTATTTCTTCTTTCTGATGGAAGGGGTTCTTTGGAGATAGCTCTGGTTCGTGCGCATTAGAAGTGAGAAGTCGAAATGAGTGAAACACCTTGCCTCAGTGCTTCGATCCGGTCAAGACAGCAAGCAAGGATCTATGTTGTGGAGGATGGTAGTGAAGAAGGAATCCCTCAAAGCGAGAGCACTGACCTCGCACACGGGCCTGTCCCCTGGGTCTAGCGAATGGAACTAGAGAGCCAGCAAAAAGCCTTCTGTAGGCCGCTCAAACCAACTGACGATACGGAGGAGCGTACCGTATGGATTGACAACAAAGTGGAAATAGGTAGAACGAGAATCGAACTCTGTACCATTTTGTTATCAAAACCGATTTCGTTCCTACCTTTGAGGTAGTCGCATGATCAATCGATTTCATACAATATATCGCTTCTCCAATCCGTGATAAGCGCTTTGCTTGTGCCATGTGCTTTCAGTTCTTCGTACGCTGAGTCAGAAGTTCCCCTACGGGGGCCCCCCTCTGGGGATTCTTTGATAATCCGAGCTTGTTCCAGATCAAAAGTTGGCCATCTGCTCTTCCTCGAGGTACCCCTTCTTTTTGGCCAAACTCTTAGCTGAAACAAACCCTTCTGCCCAGCATAGTGCCTGCCACTTGAAGAATAGAGGGGATTCCTGACCTTAGCGGAACATCTCTTCAGTGGACATAGCAGCGAGTTTTCTCAGGCCGAGCCTGCTCTTTTCTTTTCCCTGCATAGGAGCAGATAATGAATGGTTATATCGAATCGAGACAAAGTAATGCAGTTTGAGACTTTTCATACCTTCTCGAGAGGAGGCACTTGAGAGTCTTGAAGATCAAGAAGTTCTTTTCTCAGTTTATCTTGAATCTCTTTGTGCTTCTTGATCTCATCTTTCAGGCCGGAGATCTCATCCTTCAACGCCTTGATCTCCTTTTGAGCCTTCGCCACCTCCTCCTCCTTCTTCGAGCCATGCTCCTTCCAATGATTCTTTTCTTTTCTTCTACCTGAAGCTTATTATCAGCTCGATAGTGAGTCGGGGCCGGGTCAGCCCTTTGTTCTGCCTTTGATTTTTCGGGTGGAAATTGGATTTTGGCTTCCAATGAGAAAAAGATGTGATAAAGCTTGTCAGAAAGCCAAGTTGGCTTGTTCGCTCGTTGGCACGTTAGCTCGTTTGGGTTGGACTCTGAGAGATTTTCTTGAGATTCTTGGAAATGCTAGTCGTTCTGCCTGCCTTTTTCATTCTGCCTTTCAGCCAGTTAGTTTTCAAGCTGAAATGGAAAGAACGTTTTTTTTTAGCATATTCCCTTATAGCGCGTGTCAGTTCGATTTTGAGGTCCCGGCCAGCCCTAATAGAATACCTACTCTCCGCCGAGCCCGTTTCTTTCCTAGAGTCAGCCAGTCTATCCCATGGAGTTGGATTCATAAGGGCATATAATCTCTCTGCCGTCGAGCCATTAGAAGTTGGGGGTTCCTATTGAAGGAAGGGGGGAGTCCGTGACAGCCAGCGAACTCATTTCATAACATAAACAGACCTGATCTCAGCCGAGCCTCAGTAGTGGATAGCCCTAGGTGAGACTAGTTTGCAGACCATTGACTTTGGATGGAGTGAGTTTGACTTCCCCGCAAGCCAACCCGAAGCGCGCCACGCAAGGAAAGATGAATCGAGAGTACTACCGATTTCAGTTCCTGAAGTCTTCCCCCTACGGGGGCCCCCCTCCCGGAAAAAGGAAGTCGAGCTTCTTGATTCAAAGAACGTTGAAAAAGCAACACGGCTTTCAGCATCTCTTTCTTTCGGAGACCGAAGAATGGTACTTGCTGCCCTGCGGCTTGCCGACTGCTTGCTGACAGCCAAAACCAGCCTGCTTGACCCACACCCTTTCCTGCCTATGCAGCTTCCTGCCTGACAGCTCCCACTTGCTGGTCAATCCAACGGGACTTGGACTTTTCCCTGACTGGCCTGATTGGACCGCTCTGCCTACTGGGCCTGGCTACCCCGCAACTGACCACTTCAAAGCTCTATGGCTACCGCTTGCTTGCTCACTGCCCTTGCTGCTGCTAGCTTTCTGGCTACTGGACTACTTGCTTGCGGCTGAAACCGGCTTTCTTGGCTATGCTACTTTGCTACCGGCAGGACAGGACTGCAGCTACGACTACATGCGCATCTAGTGCAGTGGCTTGGAAGCAAGCTACCTTGACCATCTTCCGAAGTTCTCAATAATCTACTGATCAAACAAAGGCTTCCGTCGCGGACTGCTCTACATTCAGCCACGCCACAGTGACTTCCGAAGCGCTACGGACGGGACGAAATCCGGCAGCAAATTGCTGGCTCTGAATAACCAGCCCAGCAAGAAGCTCAATTCTTCCATCAGGGGCGGGGTTGCGCGCGAGCCGAGTGACGTAGGTGCACAAGAGTACTTCGCGCCACAACCATCTCTTTTTTATAGATTCTACGGACCGATGCCTGCTGCTTCATCTGGTAGAAAATCTGAATAGATATGCCTGTAATTAGAAGGAAGAACCGCCATAAAAATCTTCCTCGTGTATCATCTGTAGCAGAACTATGAACGGGAGCTAGCAATCCGGACCGTATTGAAAAGGTTCCTGAGACACAGCATGGAAGAGTCAAAGTATTCAGAAGCGAGGTCCAAGAATGAAGAAGGGGTAGAATTACTGAATGAATACGAGCTGTGGCTAATACCCGAGGCATAAAAGACGCATTTTCTACGGGATCCCGAAACCACCAGCCACCCCGACCTAATTCATGATGAGCCCACCAACTTCCTGGCAAGATGCCTACGGTGAAAAAGAACCGACATGTCAAGATCCAAATTCGAATTGGTTCCTGGTCCTGGTCAGAGACCACTGTGTTCGCGCCGGCGGTCCAACAAAGAGGCAAAGTAGTGGTCTCTTTCTTTCCATTATGAACGACACGCTTCGCCTGCTCCCTCCCCGTGTCCATTAGCGCTCCTGTCCAGAGCGAAGAGAAGGTGAAAAAGCGCCGCCGAAGCTGCATGAGCAGGCTTCTATTGCTACGCAACAATAGAGCAGGTGCGCCGCCCACAAAATGTTTGAATGATCGGGTCAAGAGTGAGCTTCTTATATGATGGGATCCGACGCATCCAGCAGAGCGAAGCAGCGTTCCATTCTGTTCGGCGGCATCCTTCCGCATTGGCGGCGAGTGGAGTGCCACAATCCTATTCCTCATTTTGGATCTACATAAGCCAAAGCCCATAGCACTGGCGACGTCTCCGGCATAAATGCGAGGAGGATGTATAGCTGATAATTGATCTTGTGGAACAGGATTTGATTCTGCAAGCGGTTCGGTACGAACGAAGAAATTTCGAACAAAAGGATCGGAACTCGCTGATAGGAAAGGAGAGAAAAACAAAGCAATGCCAAGAGCTCCGTCAATCCGCTGTTCATCGATAGACGAAGCTCTCTCTTTTTCATCTCGTGCCAGATGCCACAAAATCTGAGTCCTTTTTCCTTCTCGCGAACCACGGGAGAGCCCAGCGCCCAGAAGAGCAAAGCTCATTTTCGGGTCAAGCGGCGCATAAAAAAGGGCTGGCCCGTCCAACAAAGTCCGGTTCCTTCGCGAACGAAGTTCAGAATCCACAAGGGTTCGTAGAACGAAGGAAGTGTACAACTGGGGCGCAGCCCCACTTTTTTGTTGGAGAGATAGAATGGAATTCCTCACGAAGTTCGAGACAAAGGAAAAAAGAACAGTTTCTCTATAGCCTCTTCGTTTTGAGACATTATTGCTTTGGGGTCGACCCCGGTAACAAAGAAGGAATCCATCCAAACTTGGGATCCAACACCATGATAAAATACTACCCTCATGATTAGACCATGTCCCTGACATTTGATAAAAGAAAGGTGCATTAGCGGTTAATACGTTAGAATGGGATAAGTTCTGAGGAAGATGACGGAACGAAAGACCAAGGAAAGGAAGAAGAATGCACAAAAATGCAGGTGCTGCACCAAACGCTGGTTGTTTTTGCTTTTTGTAAGTGAATGCAACGAAAAGACCCGGAAAGAATGAATAATGAGAGAATGAATTTATTGATATTGACATTTCGTGCTCATTTCCAAATTTCTGCTTTGTTATTCCCATCATCCGGGAACCACAGGATGATCCCGGGGCCGGGGCACAATATGGGGAGACCGTAGGGGAACTTTGAGTTGGAGTTATAGATCTTCTTTTTCTTCCATTCTTGATCGGGCTTTCCCCTTCTTTTTTCACCTCAGACTACTTCCCACATGTGTGAAACAGGGGCCCCCCCTCTGGGGAACTTCTGAACCGGAATCGCGGATCAGGGAACAAAAGTCTACTTAGCTCGTCAAGAGCTTTGGTTGACGAACCTTCAGATTCCAATCTGAAAGCCCGAGAAAGAAGAATTGGACTACGACTACGCGGACAGCAACAAAAGACTTTCTACGACGAGACCAAAAAGACTGGCACCCGCAATTGAACTAGCGACAAGATGGATTTCCCTCAGAAACTGGAGCTGAACGTGTTTCCGACTTGAACTAGCTCTATAGACTGACTCGCCTACTCCCTACGCCCTACAACCCGAAAGACGGAACGGGGCCCCTCTTTCTGGTTTTTGCTTATGCCTTCCCTTCCTTTGTGCCTGGTATGAACTACAAAGCATTTCATCCGGATCCGCCAGTTCCGTTCCTTCGCTCCCAACTCTGAGAAAGAAAGTAAACCCATGCGCGCCTTGAGCCATGCACACCTCAATGAGTTTTCCTCACGAAGAAAGCACCTCCGCTCGGGTCCGAGAATCCTAATCCGCCTTTCCCTCGTCCCTCGTGGAAGACAAATGTGGGGTAGGCCTCAACCCTTTCTGGTGAAATGACAATTCCATTCCGAAGTCTAAGAAGAAGTTGACAGTGGATTTGTTGGTGGTAAGTTAGCCCAGCGAGAAGCAAGGGATGTCGTGAACGGTGGGAGGTTTTTCTTTGATATCAGTCTTTTGGTCGGGTGGAAAGCTAGCCACCAAGCAAGCAAGCTAGCTAAGGAACTCAGGAAAGCAATAGGCGCCAGAACGCTACGTACGCTCAGATAGCAGAACGCACGCACACTTCGAAGAAAGCACCTACCGCGCTCTGACCACCCAAAACCTCCCACTTCCCAGCCCCTAGCGCATAGCACGATGTCAGGGTTACGCTTGCTGCAAGGGAAAGGTCAGCCTATCGTCCTACTCAGACCTACTAGCCCGCGCCGCCTTCCCTCCTTCCTTCCGTTGTTTTTCAGTATCCACCATCCGTAGGGGAATACGAAGCAAAAACCAGAAAGGGGGCCCCCTCTGGGGAACTTCTGAGCAACCAAGTGGTGGCATTTTGGATGTTTTCAAAGAAAGAGGTTCTTCTTTCAGTGGTCATTAGTCAGCTAAGGAACTGATTGCCCACAGGGGTTTTGATCTTTGCAGGATTGGAGCTTTGAATCCGGAAAGGAAATAGTGTAATGAGCGAGCCTCCATCTTGATTTCCCACTGATACCTAATCGATCACGGAGTCGGCTTTTGAGGTCTTCTCCCCTTTTCAAGTACTCAAGCACAAGATACAGGTACAATCAGTTACTCCAATCGTATATCAATCCAAATCCATTTTCAAAAGGGAAGAGGGAAGGAAGTGCGTCAAATCCCCAGAGGGGGCCCCGAACTATCGACACTGAGAAATGGAATATCGAAAAAAGAGCTTTACAAGGGAGGGGCATTGCCCCTTGAAAGGGGCTCGAAAGCTGAGTCAAGAGATTCAGGGCTGTTGTGGCCTAGGACTCAGATCAGATTATGCCCTTCCAATGTCTCACCAGTCAGTAGGCCCGACTCTTTATGGATCACTGAGAAAGGATAAACCGTTCAAAACGTGGTCTCATAGGTCTGTGATGAACAGCTTGATGAATCGCAAATCACTCCTGACACCCTGACCGCCCTACTTGATTTTGACCATATCCCGTATCGGGGCTCTCTGGTCTAAATGCTCGAAATGAGCGATATTCACTCGGAACCTAGAGATTCAAACAAGCACAGGTCAACCAAAAACCATATTGCTCAGGGATTTCTTGCTATTGTCCCCCCAACATTGGAGAGTGCCGTGCCGTGGGGTCTTGCTTGGCTATGCCTCGGGAATTGGGCCTGGTAGTACATGGAGGAGGTTCCACCGGGTTGTTGGGGGGCAACTATGAGAAGGAGACAAAGTCCTCTCGAAGAAAACCTGGCTTCGACCCGAAGCGATAGGTTTGTCTACCCCAGTAATGAAACCTGCGATGTTTCTGATGCTACTATCGATACTTCCTTCATTGCCCATGTTCATTGACATTGCGTGGGCGATGTTTTCACAGCCAGCAGGGCTTCACTAACGAAAAAGAGATCTCCACTGGGGAAGTGTTTTCGCTCTCAAGCGCCCTAGTCGAACCAGATACGCCAGTGGCGAGCTAAGCGAGTGGAACGCCTACCCATACCAATATAGCTGCTTGGGCTTCCATCCCGGGATTGACTCCGACACGACTAGCCGGGCTTCCATTCCCGCCCCGCTGAGAACTGGATTTCCAGTTTGACTAGGCCTACATCCCCTATAGTACACGGTGGTTTCGGGCCGATGAGATGAATTGGTTCTGGGGTATGTATGCCGGGCAATAAGGGCAGCTGCGGGAATAGTTGAAACACTAGGCGAGAGGACTCCTGTACATAAGGATAGGAAGGCGGGAGCACAAAAGAGGAGTGATGCCAAATCGGAGCACTTTCTTGAGTTCTTTAGAAAGTCAGGAAGACGTGGCCTAGCTACGCATAGCCCTGTTCTACGATGAAACACTTTTCTGCCTAGCTTGACGACTGACAGAACTGAGACTGACAGAACTGAGACTGACTCTCATGTGTTGCTGCTGCCTGCTCTTAGCCCAGAGGTGCTCCTGCTTATAAACTGACTCCAGTTCGAATTGAAAAATGGATTGGATTGACCAGTTGAAGTAGCTCGTGCTTCTGTGACTCGAATTTCCATAGCATAAAGAGAAGAGAAGGCGAAGTGAAAGTCTCGCTTCCTGTTGACGTGGATGTTGATCTAGGTATCCTCAGAACCTCACGGCTACGCTTGCTCCGTAGCTACCGTATCTAGGAAAGCGTAATTTGTGAAGCTCTTTTTCCCCAGAGGGGGGGCCCCTGCTCCAATGAGGGCCGCCGCCTACGACGGATTTCATCCACCCGTGGGAAGCGTAGCGAGGACCATCCATGGGTAGGGGTTCGGGTCATTTTGTCCTTTGATCTTTGAGTGCGCGATTCTCTTGATTCGTTGCTGACTTTTCTTCTCCAATTGATTAGTTCGCTGCAATACCTGATTGAAGTCAAAACTTCCAATTTCGTTGACATTGATCCAACATCGATTGGATTGACAATTCACTTGCGCTGCAATTCATCTCTGTTTTCTTGAATTTTGTCTCATCACTGAATTGCTGTGAACTTTCGGTTAGAGAAATGACAACCTGATCAACTGGGGGCCCCTCTGGGGATAGCTGGAATGTTCTTTTGTACCATAAGGTCAGATTGATTTCCCAGTGGGTGGAATAGCTTCTGAGACTGATGTTCTGATATTCTCGAATATATCAAAGGGTATCCGGTCAAGCAGTTACTCATCTGGTTCTTCTTGAACTAGGAGTTGACTCGATTGATTTTCTAATGATTGACTGGAGACTGCTCGGTGACAAACAATCAAACACTGTCAAAACAGAAATGAATTCGATAGTGGAGTACTGGTTGCCTATTAGTCTTCCTCCCCGGTCACAAGCGGTCTTTTCGGATGGATTTTCCTCTTCCCGGGTTCATAGATTGTTTTGCTTCAAACACTGACTTCTTTCACACTAGCAATGGAAGAGGCGTTGTTGTTGCCTTGCCTGCGAGCGGGAATGAAAAGATGTAATTAGACATCTTGGGGACCTACTACAGATGAAGAAATGAACTTGCGTACCACATTCATCAGTGAAAGGTACTGGACCCACATCTTGCAAAGGAACCACTAGTCTGAGCCCCTAATGCAGCTGATTTGGTTGGTTTGGTGAAGTCACTTGCTTAGCTTTTCCTTTGCATTACTGACTTGAGTCGAAAACCGGTCGAAAAAGGGGCCCCCCGTCCGATCGATCGTGTCGAGGAGGATGGACCCGCAAAGGACATGGTCTCGTGGGAACACAAGGAGGTCTCACCACGACACCCAGCTCGTCTCGAGTCGACACCGGAACATTCCGCACCTCTTCCCCTCTCCACGACCTGTCCAAGGAAGGCACCTCGTGGAGTCATTTTCTTTTCTCGAGGACCAGGAGGGCATCTCGTGTCGAGGCAGTCTCAGGAGTGCTAAGGGGACTTCTCCTCGAGGCATCGTCGGACCTGGGCCAGCTCATCATCGTCCACGTCAGCACATCCAGCCAGTTTGGGAACCCGGCCCCGGCCCCGGGTTCCCCAAAGCTGATATATTCTATAGGGTGCACTCCCGCTTCTTCATACCCTCCCTTTAGGGGAATAAGTTTGAGCTGCTCCAAGGGGCTGCCGGATTCAGCTCTGAGTCGGCTAAGAACACGGACAATTCCAATCTTGTGGGCCTGGAGATCGGGGAGATCAGAGTTCGCCCTCCCTATTTTTGTGCTCGCACGGTCAAAGTCCAAAATTGGATTCCGGGTAGGGGGAATAAACTGTGGAAGTGATTCACACCTCGAGGTAGAGTGTGTAAATACCTTATGCATAGGTTGACTCATTCGCTAAACAACTATTTTGTCGGGCGATCAACCAGGTGCTCCTACCCAACCGGACTAATTCATGCCAACTGGAAGAACTCACTGGAAGAACTCACTTTCCTATCGTTCAGTATTAGATCCCTGTTCTTGTGGCTTGAGATTACCTGTTGCTAATGGGGAGAGATGTTTCATTCTGCGGCTCAATGAACCGAATGAGGAAAGGTTGGTGAGGAGGCCGCTCATCCGCTTGATTTGAGGGTGAGGAGCTTTTTTTCGAACATTATTCCGGCCAAGAGTTCTCATTCGTGTGGCACTAGTACACTCAAAGAAAGGATTCTCCCATTATTCCACTCAACATGTTCAGGGGAACGGGGGCCCCCTCTGGGGATTCTTTCAAATCGGATGGGACAGCGATGCCGTTCATGATAGTTCTCTATATCTAGAAACCCCCCAAATGCTAAACAGCAGTTTTCCCTTCGCCGTGCGGGGAGGAAAACACGATGATATCGATTTTGCTATTTCCCGAGAATAGACAACTCGAATGATAGCTTTGCCCTTTCTTGAGCCCGCCCTCGATGTTGAACGGCGATCGAATCAGAGCGTTTTTCGATTTCGATTAGCGCCTGAAGCTCAGTCCAGCTTCACATAGCTGTTTGTCAGCTCTACCCAGCAAGATACAGCCTCAGCAATCAAACGAATAGATAAAGGAGAGTGCGGAACATCAGAAAAGTCGAGTGCAGAGTCATTCAATTAGTTGAGTTCAGTGTGCGGACTCTTCTTCTTATGTTATGTTTTTTTGATCAGCACACCTTTTTCAATATCAAAGATCCCCAGAGGGGGCCCCTATTTCACCTTCATCAAGAATATCGGGACTTGGCTGAGGCATGCCTCTGAGTTCCTACTTGGAATGATGGGAATTTGCTATTCTCAAAGATAGACACTTTCACCCGGTCCCTACTTTCTCAGAAGAGCTGTCCTCAGCTCGACTACTACTCTTCGTCAGAGGCCCTGTCTCGGCTGTTGCCTCTTATTGACTGTGTGCCATTACTGACCTCAGCTGTCCAGCCGGACTGTTCGTCCTGCCCACTGACGCTCTGCCTCTAATGCTACTCGTCTTGCTGCTCTACTTGAAGGCTCTCACCTTGGACGTGCTGGTTCGGCGAAGTCGATTTCCAAAACAAGATTCGGAATTCGAAGAAGAAGAAGAAGGCCTGGCTTTCGCTACCTCTGTGACCGCTAGAAGTCAGGTACGTCCATTATGAATCCGAGTGCTAGGCCGATACGGCATGCCTTGGTTGTGGAATGATGTGTGCTGTTGGAAGTGCAATTCAGGATGTTGCAAAATGTCACAACAAAAGGTGTTCAGTTCACACTGGCATCTGTCTTGAAAAAGTCTAGATCGGATTTCTATCCGGGTAGGAGGAGCATGTGACTGACCATTGAGGTTGACTAGGCAGGCTCCCCTCCTGAGAAGCTCCTCTTTTGTCTTGCTTCTGCTGTCCTAGCATGCCTTGTGATGTCTTTTTCTAAGCTGGGTAAGTAGGAGTCAGCCTTCCAACTTCCTGAGGAGCGAGGGGAAGCTCTTCCATAAGAGGAAGAGGGAGTAAACCGACCTAGCTTCTCAGGAGCAGTCTTTGGCTCACCTGAATGTTTCCGTCACGAAAGCGCTCTGAGTTCAGTTCGGTAGAACTCCACACCTCTACTAGGGTTTTGCCGCCTTCTATGAGGGCTCTTCAGTCAGAAGGTCCAGTTCCTCTATCTCTATCTCTTTCGGCTAAGGTACTTATTAGCTAGGTGAGCGGGAGGTCAAATCCTGAACTTTCAGCTTTTTGCTGAGGAGATTCTTTCCTTTCCTTCCTTATCAGAGAGGGGCCCTTAGGGAGCGGGGCTTCTTTATGGAAATAGTCAATAGTCAAATTGAAATAGTCAAATGTCGAATTGAGCTCAGTCTTCCAATCGTATATCAATCCCCTTCCCTCCTAGTCCCTTTCTTCCTCTAGCAGCCTATTCTTTCACAGCTTCTATGCGGGCTGAAAGTCTTCAAAGTTCCCCTTCGAAAAACAGAGGGGGCCCCCGTCCTTCTCTTTCTCACTGCTAAGGTCAGGATCGTATCTGTCTTCCATGTTGAAAAGTAGTCTTCCTAGTCCTAGCTCCCAGCTTATTCCCTGTAGCATGGGCACAGTCCTTCCGTTCGATCTCTTTCTTGATTCTTGAATCCTGAAAGAGCTACTACTAAGCTAAGTGAATGCATTAGCCTAGAGTTGAGGACATGAGTCTCCTCTCAGAAAAATCGAGTACTTCATTCTTTTCTTACTGCTATCGTGGCATGTCTCAAAGTCACCCCTACGGGGGCCCCCCTCTGGGGATCTTGATTCTTTCAACCGGGCCGGCCGTCCAAGCCTAAAAGTTCGAAAGGGAATTGCAAGAAGTGAATCAGATCTCAAGCATTCCAAGCCGCTCTATACTTGCAGGAACAGCACGGCAAGGAAACTCTCTCTCTGATACTGATACGCCGGCTAGACTGGAGGAACTGTACGGACAGGAGGGATATTTGATCTGATAAACCTGCTCAGAGTACTGAACGAAAGGAGTTTTCCTCAAAGTCGCCGTCCCTATATAACCTTTCTCAAGAAAGACTCCCACCCGAAAAAGCATCTCGAAGACTTCCTTTATTCTACACTGGGAGTCAGACCAAGTCCAGACTGGGGAAGATGCACCAACCATCCTGGAGAGATTTGAGATCAAGTGAGTCTTTCACATCACAGTTCGTCCTGGATTCGAGACATTTTGTGGCTGGTTGGAGAGCACACGGCCCAGTGTATTAGTATTCCACAAGGGACATGCTACCATTCTTGAACCATATTATCCCAACCGGTTCGCCAGAAACTTTGGTTATGATCAGACAATTCCTCCCAATGCAGAATTTCCCATCAGTATATTAGTGTACAAGGACGCCCATCTTCAGGCCATGATTTGGTGGAACTATTTCCAGAGGGTAGACCAGAAGACTGACATTCGGATTCCAGAAAACTCTGAGGAGGGCAGGATGGACTGTGCATATGCAGATGCTGACTGGGCTGGCGATCCCACCGGCAGACGTTCCACCACTGGATACTTTCTCCCTCGTCGACATAAATGGTGGTGGGGTAGAAAGTGAGTAAACCGAACTCTCCGAGATCATAGCCGAGTACTGAACCGAATTCTTGATTCTTGAAGCAGGGCCATCTCAAAAGAAGTTCCCCAGAGGGGGCCCCCTTTCAGATTCTATCGACCACCCGTGCACGCTTCCTTTAGCGAGACTGATAGATGGGTAGTCGCCCAGGAACTACACTACGGTTCAATCGACCAGGCCCCTCAATTTGTCTTGCTCTCTGGCTCGGGAGACGAGTGCAGCCCCGTAGTGTAGTTCATTCAACGGAGAGGGAAAGCGGAATTCACATGTGACCAGAGGACTGAATCGTGCATGTGACCAGAGGACTGAATCGTGTCCAAAAATATGCATATTTGACTCCCACGGGAAGATCGGGGGAAAGACCGATTCAGAAGTTCCCCATATTGTGCCCCGGCCCCCCTTTTTCTTTTCATGCATTTGCAAGCGCAGGGTTTTCATGAAATGAATAGATGTTCTTAGCTTATTCCATAGATCAGAGGTCTATCAATGTAGGAAGAGTGGCTTCGACCTATACCCTTTCGAGGTTTGAGTCCTGTAGTTCACGAAGATAGCCTAAACAGCGGATTCTATCACACCGGATTTGCGGCATAAGCGTAAAGAAGAGTCCCCATAGGGGGCACCCAATCTCTTTTGTCGGAGAAGGAAGACTAGCTATATGCTAAACACTAGCGCTTCGCCCTTTTCATAGGGATATCATGTACCCATCTTCCTCAAACCGATGCCTTAGCACAAAACTCAGATTAGAGACAACTGGCCCAAGGGTTCAGGCTAGACGCATCTCTTTTGAGCATTATTCCTGCCCACTCCACATATAATACTTGCTGCAGCGAAGAAAGCTTTCAGTCTCGCTGACCCGAGAGCTAACCTATGAGAAAGATTCTTTGACAACAGACCGGCTATGCGCAAGGTAAATACGGCTTCAAAACGGCGCTATACCTCGAAGAGTGACTTCTGATCATGAACAGAGAAGGAAAACCGGTTCTCAGTCTCATAAGAGAATTTCGCTTTCCCGGGCTCTCTCCCCTTGGGTGGCCTAGCTGTTGGAAAAAGAAGAGCTGTGAACGTAGAAACTTTTTGAAATAACCGTACCGTTGGTAGAGTTCTTCTTTCCGGTGTCTATGTTATAAACTCGGTCAGGCGAAGAGCAACGAAAACCTCCGGTCAAATCAAACTGGGATCGATTGAAATTGCCATTCTGAGTTGAAAGCATCTGAAAAAGGAAAAGATGCTTTCAACCAACGGTCCGGGGCCCCCCTGGGGAATTTCTTCAGAACTTCCTGAATCCCGGCGTCGCCTCACGGTCCTATGCCTCTTCTCTTGGTACAGCAGCTGAACCCGGGGCCGGTCCCGGCCCCCCTTTCTGGTTTTTGCTTTTACACACCACGTTTTGATATGGTGGTGTGCTGATCAGGATCAGGTGTATCCCAATGTTTCAACAGGTATGCCGTTCTCGGTGATGACATTGTCATTGCTGACAAGCGTGTTGCGAAGGTTGACGAAGCTAGTCTTTCCCAGAGTCAGCATTTCAAGATCAAAGACGCGGCGGCAGAGTTTGCAAAACGTTTGATAATCCGGGGTGGGTATATTGAAGGACATCTCAAATCCGTGAAAGCGGTACTCAAGACCCACCACCCACTGGGCTGATTTGCGGTTGCAAATCAGTATCCAGTTCGCAGAATATCAACTTTCTTGCGATTAGGTGGAGTCGGTTATAAAACGCTCGCAAAGATTCCGGGACACCAAAAGAAAGAAAAGGTGTCTTTTTCACTAAAAAACGGGGCACCGGTTGGGGACTTTACACAAAGCCAAACTCAGCTTGAAGCATCATCCTATGGATCGGCAAACTCCGATCAAACCACCACAAATCCAAATCAGGAAGGCCTGAATGCCCTGCTTCCGGGCTCGATCCTGCACAAACACAAACAACCCCCCACACCGGCTCGTATCCTATTTCCGCCCACGCAATCGGTCTAACTCAGACCGTTGGTAACAACGGGAACCCTATTTACGCAATGACTCTGATCTAACAAGCTCAACAGCCTATAAAGAAAAGAAAAGACGCACTACGAATGGGCTTCAGTACCAACTTCGAAAAAGAATGTACCCCAGCTCTCCACAGGCATATCTTCTTTCTTTCCAGGGAGGCATATGCATCCAGAACCAATCTCGTGTACAGCCCCTCGGTGGGGACTACTATCCTGACCCAAGTACTTTCCACTCGCCGTTCGTGAAAATCTTTGGTCAATTGTTTGACTCTAAGTCAAGAATCAAGGAAAGGTCAGAGCTCCTACTTAGTTAGTGTTAGGACAACCCTAACCCGAGAGTCGCTTCACTCCCTTCAGAGAAGGTTGAACAAGGAAAGGAGCTAAGGTAGGTTTTGAAGAGGAGATTGATTTGACAGTGAACACTGCCTTCCTTTCCTAAGATCAGATCCCCAGAGGGGGGCCGGGTTGCTTCATCGAGTGAGGAGGGGAACTGATGAACCGGTCTTCGTTCCCCTACGGGGGAATTCTCAAAAGGATGTCGATTGGGGATTGGTGGCATAACTTCCTTCGGTCGCATCTACTCTCGCTTCGTCAACTGAAACTCGTAGGCGTAGGCAGTTGACCGGGAGGCACATAGTGACCCAGCAGCACCTACTAACCAAGCGGGAAACCTTATGAATATGAGAAGAATCTAGCGTGTTCAGAGTTTCTGCACAATCCATTCAGGCATAGCATCCCTTTCATTCCGAATTCGTTTGTACCGCCCATCAGATAATGGCTCTCGTCTGTGTGCACTTCAAATGAATTGATATTGCCGGCTGCTACTTGCACGAGGTCAGTCATCAATCACGATGAATGTCGGGCTGTTCACGAGTTCCAGCCCGTATAGAAATTCCCACTTTTGAGTATCTATGGGGATCTTTGTGAACCGATGATATCTTGCGATGAAGAGGGAGGCTGAAGAGAGATTGGCAGAGGGGGCTGAGTCGGCAGAGGGGGCGCGGTGAAAAAACCTCAGGTTGTTATCTCAAAACGACAGACTCCCCCGAGGGCAGCGAAGAAACGTTTGAGGGAGAAATATCCGACCCCTCCGTTGTCCTCTTCCGATGATGGAGACGAGCAGGCTTCGCCTCAGTGGGATGTCTCTCTTCCTGGCGAGGCTGTACAGCAGCAATCCTTGGCAGGGAAGGAGAGGGTTGAACCAGCGGGAAAGGGTCGTGCTCCAACACGACAGACACCTCCGAGGGCATTGAATCTCTGGCCTTAGCCCGCCTACCAGTCTTTATCTCTTGCAAGAAGGACAAGAAACACTAAGAAACTATTGAAGCATGCCATTTGAATCAATTCTTCACTCGGATGCTCTCAATCTCAAAGTGATGCTGAAAAAGGGGGCCCCCTCTGGGGTGACTATAGTCCTGGCTCAACACTCCCCTGACTGACGCGAAAGAATCATCCTCAGAAAAACTAGCATCCCGGATGGTTGAGCTCAAGGAAAGCACCCGCTTCGGGTGATAAAGAAAAAGAAATCCACTTGATTTTCTATAGAATAGAATCTCCTTCTTCTAGGCAACCGGGTCTGAGTCCCTGTCCCTAATCTTTTTTTTGAGTAGTTGTTTCTTTAGAGGTAGAGGTGTTAGGGTTTTGACTTGCTTGCTGACCTTGTTTTGAGGCGGGAAAGGACAGAGTGGAATAGTCCAATTCCCAACCCAGTGATAAGATAGAGACAACCCTGCCCATCACTAGACAATCAAGCGTCCCCAGCCCGTTCCAAAGCATAGGAATAGGTAGAGTAGATAACTCACTATTCAAACAACCAGGCAAAGAAAGCAAGCAAGAAAGCCCCTCTGGGGATTTGAGCCTATGAAATGAAAGCAGTCTAGCCAAGCCTCGAAGTAACTTGACTCTCTTGATCCGAATCCCTTTCTGGTGAAATGACAATTCCATTCCACTGCGCTTCACACTTGGAGTTCGAAGTGGGATAGAGATAATGAGCTCTTGAGTGGAACTGGCTGCTATCTTTCGATCAAGTGGTTTTCTCTTTGATACCGATACCCTCTCGTCCCGAGCTTAGCTTCTTTGAAAGTGCTTTCTTTTGAGTGAAGGCAGCATAAGTGCATTGGTCACATAGGCTTGAACCAATCCGAGGAAACATACTTTTTTCTTCTACGATCGGACTTTGACGGGCATGAGCTACTCTTCTAGCCTTCCTTTCACAGATTCCATGGGGGCCCCCTATGGGGAGGGGCCCCTCTGGGGTATGGAATGGAAAGAAGAGGAAGAGCGAGAGGAAGGGGATGCAGCAAGACTACGTTCTCATCGGAGTTCCACTTCTTCCTCAATCCACTCTCAGAAAAAGGCTCTACTTGACTTTAGCTTTAGAGTCGATCCAGCTTTTGCTTCCTGACTTCCCTCGGGGTCTCAATTAGGGTATGTGGTCCTCAAAGTCAAAGAAAGATCCTCTCTTGCCTCGCTGAAAGAAAGGGTTGTTTTCTTCAGAGGCCTCCCCTTCCGTACCTACTCCGCAAGGTCTCGCTTCCTCTGAAACAGGATATGACCCTTTGAGTGGCTATAGTGGCGTACTTAGGAGCTTCAGTTGAATCATTTTCAACGTTCGGAGAAGGCCCCGAAAACAAAACGAAAACAAAACATAGTCAAAAAGGACCTAGCCTCTCGTCCCGTCCATAACCGAGCCCGGAAGAGGAACCGAACCCCAGGGCCTCAAATGCGCATTTTGACCTTGAATATCTAATGGTCCGTGTGGAAGGAGGAGCGGGGTCAAGGAATGAAAATGTCACCCCAGGACACACAACTCCCCGACCACCAGCAAGGGCTCTGCTCACATCCCCTCGCTGCCACAAGAAATGATGCACCACCCAACAGAAATCCATAGGAGGGTTGCTCCGGAGCTAGACAAAGAATTCCAGGCATCCAGAAACACAAAATCGAACGCACCAAGTCGTAGACCTTCCAGACTCAGGAAAGCCTGACTCAGGCAGGATCTTGTTCAGAGATCCACCACTTAGTACAAACAACTGGGGCATCGAGATACTCTCAACCCAGAGCCCTGATCATTCATCTCAGCTCTGTAATACCAATTACAATACGCAATAAACTGCCGAACGTGCGCGGATACAACACAAGACCATTCAAGAAAATCTTTTCTAGCTGGATTGGTGAATACCTATATAGGCCCCACGAGGGTAAACTCACGAGGTCTGAGTTCTCTCCTCAGGAGATCAATAATGAAGATCCAAACCCAAGACACTACCCTGAGCGAGCCACAAGTCAAGTGGTCACCGCTGTTTGGTGTAAACGGCGATCAGTCTTTTCCACTTGCGAGATGACGAAGAGTACCCTCGCGCTAGTCTGACTTCTTTTTCCGACTTGGTAGTGGAAAAGGGAATCAAACAAAGAAAGAGAGTGAGCATAGATAGGAGTCTATCGGAAGTCAGCACCGGAGTCGATCTCCACTAAAAAAAGACAAAGAACACCAGAAATGAATATTCAAACAAACGTCTACAGACACTTATGGAATTGAAACAAGTCGACGGACTCTTCTCTTCTAGTCTCCCCGGAGACCGCGGGTGACAGCACGCACAATTAGGTCTTCCTGCTCCGCCCGCAGCGCTTGCTGCCTCTCCTCCAAACCCTCTATGCGCTCTCTGGTAGCGCGAATGCGCGCTTCTTTCCTTGCAGGATCCATTGTTCTAACACTTCTCAAAAGGAAGTTGAGCACTCTATGGTGCTCTTGAATTTCATTTTGGTTTTGCCCCATTTCGGCAGCAATTGCAGAAAGCCTGTTTGCAGCATACATAGCCATACGTGCTTCCATTTCTTGGATTGGAATTTGATGAAGTGAAGACACTTATAGAGCCTCCATTTAGAGAGTGGTAGAGTAATCTCGCCATGCAGTACGAATTGGCATGGCTGGCACAATTCTGACTAGTTCTCCGCACTACTTTTCTGCAGTTTCAGACTATCATAGAATGCCTGTTTCATGAAAAACTGGCTGGCTCTGGCTACCTTGCGGAGCAATCCCAAAATCACACTGCCTGTATGAACAAACAAACTTTGTACAACCAGCTGACGTGGAAAAGATTCCATATTCTACGCCAATATACTCGCGACATCCATCATCCATGTACTGAGTCGTCAAATGAGCCACGTTCAGAAAGCCCAAGCTTATACATTGGCCCACAGGGTGCCCATCTTCAATTCAAGAAGGCCCGAATGAAAGACCCAAGCCTACATGAACCATCACAAAGAAAGTCCTACAAATTCAGTCAGACTCGGGCCTGTTTCGATGAAACCTCGATGAAAGCCCACAGAAGGGCCAAAGCACAACAAGCCTACCCATCATCAAAGCAAGCCCAAGTCCATGCAAGAAGGCCCGCTGGATCTGTCCAAATTCAAAGCCCGTCAAAGGTGGCTCCTCACATGAAATCATGCAAAGGATCCGAGCCCATCAAAGACTCTCCTACATGAAAGGATCTGAATCTATCCAAATAGCCCAGAAAATGACAGCCATCAAAAGGCCTAAGCCCCTATAGCCTCGGCCTGTCCAAATGATGTTCAGCGGTCTCTACCCAAGTAGCTGTGGCCCATGATCCAAAGGACCCGCAACCAGTCAATCATGCTATCCTGACCTGCCCATCTGGAAAACCTATATGGGAATTCCCAGCTCGGCTTACGCGATCGATGATTGTGAGAACTCTATTCACCCCGCTCAAGGCTAGCTGCTCTACTCACATCAAATACCACCGAACAAATCGTCAACTTGATTTCATCACTCAGTTCAAGAGTCCACTAGCAAGACAACAAACAGGCTAGGTCAATTCCAATTCAAGAAGTCGAAGTGGAAGTGAAAAAAGAAAACTATGTTTCGAGTCGAAGATCAATACTCAGTCAGAAGTCACCACTGACAAATGGGGTGTAGCTTATTAGTCTCATTTTTGCTTGCTATGGCTAACTAAAGCTTTGTGCCTGGCGCGCTATTCTCTTAGCGCACATTTTTGCTCTTCGCGCGAGACTCACTTGTTTCGGAGCACGCTATTGTAGTTTTGTCTTTCTGGCTTGACGCAAAGCAGACTGACCATAGTATAGTAGGGGAGAGAATTCGATTTCATCGTGACACAATCTTCTCCTTACTGACATATTCGTAGATCGCATAAGACGAAGAGAGTCTGTTTTCACGTAAAGAACAGTTTCAGTGAATCTTTCATTACTCGAATTCAGGCTGAGATCGAGGAGCGAATACCGGAATTGGGGGTTTCACCTGGTGTATTGAACCGGATTTCGACTCAGAATTCCATTCAGAATTCATCAATGTCATTCCGTTCAGAATCTCTCCTCCTTGCCCTGAAGCAGGAAAGATGAGATTTCGGCTCTGAAGTGAGTACCCTCCACTCAAACTCAAAGGGGCACTTCACGGTCTAACACACTAAGGAAAGAAGAGGCGGTAACTACCTGACACTCTCATTAGAACGGCGAATACCGGGTATCAAACCAAATTCCTTTCATCACTTCATCAAGGTATATTTGAGGCAAGAATTGAAAACAATTGAAAATAGGGTTAGCTAGATAAGAGGAAGAGAGTGACATCTGTGCTGACTTTTCTTGCAGTTCCCCTCTTCTCCTCTCCCTTTTCCTTTTGTGACCGGTCGCACTCTCCTTAGCAGTCGAGTTCTCCCTATCCTTTCTTGATAGGCACACTGAACTCAAGTCTTATACAATGACTCTGCACTCCACACTTCACTGAACTAATTGAATGACTCCGCATGACTCTTCCTCTAGGACGGACTCTATGACGGAGCATTACTCTCACTCTCCCATTGCTTCTTTCTTTTCTCCCGTTTCTACCGTAGCTTCTTCGGTTGCTTCCTCCACAATTTGCTTCGTTTTTTTTTGATGCGAACCCTCACAGTGGATATAATAGATAATCGAAAGATAGGAGTCTCCCTAGACTATACAAGGTATAATCCTCTCCTGTGAGAAGAGTAACATGTTGTCCCTCTCCCTCAAAGTCGAGTTAGACTTCAGTCACCCCAGAGGGGGCCCCCTTCCGGTCGACCCGATCTTTGTTCTTCTCTTCCTTCGCTTTGCTCGAGTTAGATCCTCTCCCTCTCGCAAAGCTCGAGTCATATATAGACTATTCCTCTCCCACACTGTCTTGATTCAAACATCTCCTCTGTAGTTGGCGACAGAATCGGACCTAGCTCTTTCTCCGCCTGCGCACCTAACCTCTCGAACTCTGCCTAAAGATATGAAATTCTTGTGTCGCACTAAACTTCCTCAACAGCAACATATACTATTCTAGCTTCTGAGACAGCACATGCTGAGTCTGCCGTTGCTCATGAAGTTGCTGCCTCAGTTCTGTCTCCCGGGCTTCAGAACTCTTGATGTAGGTATGTCTCCACTCAAGGGCCGGTGGAGGCATGTGGTACTTTGATAGCGGATGCTCTAAACATATGACGGGATTCAATCCTTCTCCTTGGTGAACCTGGTTTTGAGATTTTGGCATTTTGTCAGCAATCAGCATTTATGTGAACATAGATGAACAAAGAACCAAAAATGGTCTCATGGAGAATATGCTTCAAATCCATCTTCAAATTGACTTGACTATCATGAGTGATCATGGTGGTGAGTTTGAGAATCAAGATTTTCATGCATTTTTCTTCTGCTTACCATCCACAATCGTAGCTTAGGAAATTGACTGAGATGTCTTGTGGGTGAGAATAGTGCGAACTGGGACTGACTGTTACCACGTTCAGAAGTTCCCCAGAGGGGGCCCCCTCAGTCGAAGTCACGGCATGGGGGGGCTCGGAAGAAGAACGAGAATCGGTGTCGTGGTGGTGCTACGAGATGGCTATTTCTCTGATAGAATCAAATCGATCCGCAGACCTATTTAGATGCGAACCGATCGACCGGTATCTAATCTCAGAGAAGAAACAAAAGTAGTTCTTCTATCTATCGTTCAAGGGGAGAACATGTAGCGGCTTGCCTAGATCTCGTATTTCCCACGTAGTTCGTGGTGGGTCAAACCAATGATTCTCTTCTCAAAGCAAAGTAATATAGAGAATTGGATTCCGGTATGTAGTGTAGTTCCGCGAGCTAGGAGCCCATCATCGGGGCAGGGCGAAAACGAAGAGAACATAGGGTCATCACTTTCTTGTTTCTTTTTTTTGTTTGTGTCCTGTCCGTTGTGTGTCTTTGTTTTGAGGCGGCTGCGGACAGAAAATGACAGTGGATTTGCTGCTGATCTCACATCGAGAGCAGCTCCTTCTTGTGTTCAGCTGATTCGATTCCTGATGTGGCATTTGGCCTTCAAAGAGATGATGAAATCACAGTAGCACCAGTCATGAACCCAATAGCTCCAACTCGTACTCATAGTGAAGCAGCGGCAAGACTCACAGGGGCAAGAGCCAGAGCTTCTATTTACTCAACGAACGGCTGATTCAATTGCGACAAGAACGAAGTGTTTTGAGATTGTTTGGTTTGGATTTCAGTCAAACCCTTCACAACCTCCTTTTGGATGATAGTAATATACCCTTTCCGGGACCTCTTGAGCAGGAACTTCTATAATCTCAGAGAAGAAGATCCCCAGAGGGGGCCCCCTATTCGACTTTCCAGGAAGTTCAGTACCCGCCTTCGTAGCAGTACTTGTAGTCCCCGATCAGTCATCAGTAGTACTCAATCCAGAAAAAGAGAATCAAAAAGCGGACCAGACATTTTGAGTTCTTTTCAAACCTGACTGAGAACAAACCTCTGAGGAAATCTAGCTCTCTCCCCCCTCAACTCAAAGACTAGGCTGCTAGAAATTGGATTCAGATGAGAAACTATCTGATCTAAGCAGCAAGCAAGAAGAAAGCAAAAGAGAAGCTTCTTTCAATAAGGGGAAGAGGGAATGAATATGTCGTCATCTATATGTCATCGGAAATGGGTCTTCTGTCCTCTGGTATCGGGCATCCGGAATCAGAATTGTGAATTGGAAATTTCTCGATTTGAGTCTTCTTTTTCGTCTCTTACCAGTTTCTGATCTACGACCACCCTGACCTTGTTTTGCTAGCGAAGTAAATAGTATTAGCATTCAAAAACAGAAAGTAGGAATCCTGGACTTTCCATATCCCCATCCCTCCATCTCTGAGTTCCTCTGCCTTTCTTCGGTCATCGGGAATCCCACTTTCTCAATGAATCTGTCGTCAGGGCTGTCACTGGTATGCTGCTCATCAAGACTTTCACTGTACCTGGGGCATGGTATAATCTACTCAGATCAGCTTCTGATAGGCATAGATATAGCTCTAGCTTCTCTCCTTCACTTTCCGCGTCATAGAGGAAGATCTCTATTGCCACCTGTGTCCCATAACGCATCTCGCCTTGCCACTTGAGATTATAGCTATAGCTGCTTTTCCGCCCCCGGGGCCCCCTCTGGGGATCATTTCCCCTTTTCCCGCGGTTTGATCAGAATATTGGACGTCTGAAATCGCAAGTTCCTGATTTGATCTCCCTTGTCAACTCCGAACGAATGCTTCATTAGCCATGAATGAGAACTCTTGTTGCTTGTTGGCAGGTAGCTCCATGTCAGGTGAGCTCGAAAGCGAGTTCGATTCTTCGGCTTATCACCTTTGAGCGTGAGCGTTTCACCAACCGGTTCTTGTGAAAGCAAATCAGTTCCCCAGAGGGGGCCCTTTTTTCCCAGAGGGAGCCCTGGATTCGCCGAGTAGGACAAGAATTGCATAACAAAACAGGAGTCTTGGAAAGAGCAGGTGTGGTACTGGTTTCCTGCTCGACAAGGGCTTCCAGAGAAGGAACTGCGGGAACCGGGGGATCCAATGTAGGGAGAGTACTCAAAACAACAAAACAAAAAGAGAAAGAAACTATGCAATAAGGAGAAGGAGTGGCAAAGGTGACTTCACCAAGGATTTGGAACAGCAAACAGTCTATAATCGAAGAGACATTCTAGCGAGAGGACGAGGCAGCCATCCCCTCTTTCCAATCCTAAACAAAAGAAAAGCCCTACTCATTGGAAGAGTCAGGGGCATCTACCTATCAGTCCTAGTCCTCAGGCGCAATCGGAGCACTCAGCCCTGAGACTGCTTGACTCCGTGAATTAGACCTCCTTCCCCCAGTCCTACTCCTGAATTGGATTTCGGATTCTGTGCCTGAGTGGTATCTCCACTATTGATTCACGTGCGAAAAGAGCTTGTATTCGTGCTACCTCTTCTGCTTTCACGCCCTTCTCTCAAAGCCGCTCCTTCTTCCACTCCTGGCCTGGCAATCAAAGATATGTCACTTCCTTGTCCTCTTCCTTCCTAAACAGAAAACAGGGGGCCGGGGCAGGGAATCCTATCCGTCTTTGAGGAAAGCCGTCTCGGTCAGCGCCGAGTCTCTTTCTTAGTGGTCATGGTGGAACGGAACGTCTGTCGGTCGAAGAAGGCACGTAGTGGTTCCAGCAACCGATGCTTTGGTAATTCAGTGGACTCCTTGATGCCAGTCTGTGCTTGCTGTCATGCTGGCAAAAGCGGGGGTTTCGGCCGGTTTGACCTACTATTGGATTTGAACCAATGACTCTCGCCGTATGAAAGCGATACTCTAACCGCTGAGTCAAGTAGGTCAAGCTGAGGAAATTCAGAGAAAAGAGAATCTCAGATAAAGCCAACCAAAGCGCAACCAGAGTTCTCCGCGGGGTGGAGCGCTAAGAAAGAGAAAGCGTTATCGCTATACGAAATGAAGCAGCGGCTAGCACGCTCAGATCAACCACTTGGAAAAGGCGTCGCCCTTCTGTCTGTCTTCATTCATGTTGTAATGCGGTCGGTCTCTGCTGCATTGGTGTTTTCACCCCCCACTCTCCACCATAACCCAATTGTTCTACCCGATTCAGAAGTTCCAGGTATCTCAAGAAGTTCCCCATATGTCTTTCCCCTCACTCGTGATGTACACATTCTCTCACGGGGGCCCCGCCCCGGCCCCTAAAAAGGAGGCGGCGGGCATTCTGGAATTCCCCTTTGGGGTTGGCACGCAAGGAAACCAGACAAGGAATTCTATCCCCTGAACCCGGTCTCAAACCTGCTACTGCTATCGGAAAGAGATCTGATCTACAAAGCCGGCTTATAGAAAAGCGGTACATGGTACGGTACGCTTCCCGCAGGAGTTTTGTCGCTTCGCTCTCTATAGGCCTCAACCGCTTACTGCAAGTCTGGATTGATCCACCGAAGATAGGAATAGGATAGATTGAAACAAGCTTTACCGAACCAACTTACCCAACCTGAGTCAGAAGATCCCCACCCCGGGAAAGAAAGACATAGTTTCAATTGAAAGAGCTATTCTCTTCTATTCGAATTATATATGATAAATCAATCAAGAAAGAGATCAATATCATATCATATATGATCAAGAAAGGAAAGGAAGTTCGGGTCACTTTAGACAAGAAAAAGAAGGATAGCTAAAGAAAGGTTCTATGTCTAAGGGTGAGGTTTCATCCGTCTAAACCTAAACAGTTAGTGTTTCTAGGAGCTCTGGTTCATCCGTAGTTCCGTGTGCCTCAGCTAAGGTCGAGTCATAGGCAAGTGTCACTTTACTAGATTCAGTGCCGGTTTTTGAATGAAATCAAACTTGAGCAAGAACTGCCCCCCTGGCCCTATGCCCTATGGAAAACATATCAATAGAAGAAAGCAAACTGACTGACTCAGAAGATCCTGAGAGCTCAGACCCTGCCGATGCCCTGACGCTTCACCTTGCTTGCAGGCGTACGAAGAACTCTGCTCGGCTCGGGTGCTTTTGAAATGGAAACTCCCCATATTCTGATTCTCTCCCATGTTCAAGTAGAAACTGACAGGTGAGCTTGATTCATTTACCCGATCTTCAAGGATCCATCCAAGCAAGAAGTCAAGTTCAGGTCCACCCTCTGGCAACAAATCAAACTCTTGTGCCTGGGCCTACGTACCGTCTCGAAGAAAGCAAGAAACAAAACAAAGTACACCTGACCTTGCCGATCAACTCCACTTTCACTTGACTTTCTTGATGTCTCTTCGTCTCCGACCTGGAAGAAGAAAGAAAAGAAGGAAGAAAAGAAAGAGTAGGCTTGTTGGTTCAAATCAGCGCCTCATAGGGCTGAGTAGATCTTGCTCTAGGGTGAACTCAATAGCTTCCCATTAGTAGTTCCACTGACTGATGAAGAGTATACAACCCGGAGAAGTTCTTGCTTCCCTCTTCCCTAAGGCTTCCCAGAGACCAGAGATCCATAGCTCACTACGGAAAGTACACTCACGACTACCAGAAAGAGGTTAGTACAAGGTTGGTCGGCCCTATACTCCATTCAAAAAGAAAGGCGGGCCGGGAAGCTCTCTCTCTTCACTCTCCTTTTAGCTGCTCCCACAGAGCAATTGTGTCCCTCTTTACATGACAAGGAAGACAAGACAGAAAGACTAGTTCGAAAAACCGAAGGTTAGTTCGATTACTAATTACTCAAGTTTAGGAGGTAGGGCACAGAGAATCAAAGTCAAAGCATCCCTAAGGCTATCTATTCACTCAGCTTTTTCGACTCTTCTTTCAGTAGAAGAAAGAGAGAGGTACTATGTTGGTTAGGTAGAGGGAAGGAGCTACATACTTTCCGCGAGTTTCAGAGCGAGCTCCGCACTGGCTATACTCGCCAGGTTCGCACCTTCCAGACACTCCATGACTTCCGCGAGAGGTGAGGAGGGAGGGTAGGCTGAATGAAACTATCACAGAATTCCTTTCTCCCGGCTGATTTAGGGGTGTTCGGGGGGATTCGACAGAGGTTTTGAACCAATTCCTAGCCTGATTCATGAAAACCTGTCCTTCTTTCTTCTAATTGAGAATGGAAAAATGTGCAAAATCTCAAAAGAAGTGGTTATCGCTCCTGTGAGGAAGGGTGGAATCTTTGGTAGCTTTCTTTTCTCTTCAGAAGCTCAACTAGAAAAGAACGGCTCACTCAAGGACTCCGATCAGAGGCAATCAATCGAATGCATTTGGGATTGGCCACTCCACAGATTCTTTGAATGATTCTCTGAGTTATGGGGATTCTATCACTTTTGTCTCAACAGCTCAAATTCTCCAAATTCCCTGAGTAGGAGAAGGGTATCCCCCTTTCCTCAACTCTTTCTTTTTCTCTGTCATGTTTCACCCCCTGACATTCCAGACTACAGCCTTCACCTTCATGAGAAAGTCTGAGTGTGAGTGATGGAATTATTGACTCGCCCTTTTGGCATTCCCTAGTAGCTTTGGCCGGACCACCTTCAGCAGGTTTTTTTTGATTTGCCTTTTCCTTTGCCTCTCTGTCTTCCCCCTGGATTCATGGATAGAGCAACTACTATTTTCTCTTGAGACTCCTCAATTTCTTTCACCAAAACTGCCCTCCTCACACTTATGGAGTGAACTTGATAGAAAATATCTATGGACTGATCATGCAAATTTTCCTCTGCCCTGGGAGAAGCCTTAGTCAATGAACCATAAGGTCTTTCCTTTCCAATCTGGTTCATGGGCTGGGTTCCCTTAGCCCCTTCATTCTTCACCCAGTTCGTCCACTTCATGAATGTCTTCTTCCTCTGTCTGCAGAGAAGCAAATCCATTAGAAGCTGAAGGACAAGACAGATTGGATTGGAATAGACTGAGACTCTTCCTTATGTAGATCTAGTGAAGAAGATAAGCTCTCCGTCTTGGGATAGGCGTTCGGATTGGAACAGCTATTCTCAGAGCGCGCTGAATCCAACCGTTGCACGTTCTCCTTTTGGCTAAACCACCACTTCAGGCTAACCCTTTTGCCTGGCTGGCACTGACTCAAGTGAGATAGAGTTTTGAGCTCTCTCAAAACGCCTGCACGCCTGCGAGTCTTCTCCCCGGTCCTACAAATTGAGCTTCCGAAAGGGGTGCTTACTGGAGCAGCTCAACGAGATGTGGGTTCAATTCCCGCTATGCCTCATCCTATCCTAGTAGGTGTCTGTGCCATTGGGTCAGCAAAACTTGCTCTGATCTAGTGTGCGTCCGCTCCTGTTCGTGCTCACTCAGCAGAAAGCTCACTCTCTTCTACAGCTTGAGCTCACCCGGACAGACTCTGGCATGACACCCGTCAAGTCAATCTCAATAGGTAATAGCCTGTGCCAATGCTATCTCCCTCGAAGTTTCTTCTCAATCAATAGGATCTTGTTTTTGTGGAGAGGATATACTAAATGGACCAAGGGAGCACTGTCGGGTCGATAGCCCTTGATCCGAGATTTCTTTTTGCTTGAAAGAAGCGCAACTTTGAGGATTGACTATTCTAATTTGAGAAAGGTGAAGGGAGCCAAACACGTAGTCTCATTGTGTAAGTTGGCACCCCCCACCCCCTGACTTCGTTGTATGCAATTCATTTCATTGTTCAGATCAAGGCGCATCTTTCTGAGGTACCCCACTGATACCTCAAAAGAGAATATATGCACCGCTGCTGATCCTTTGTTTTCAAAGTATAGCCTATGCTATCTCCCGAGCCAGCACCAGAAGTTTCAGCGAAGAGATTCAAAGCAAAGCTGAATATACGAACATGGTGAACTTCCAGTTACGTGTATACACCTCCGCCCCGAAAGGACAGTCGTTTTACCATCCAGAAGCTTTGGCACCCCAGCAGATCGTATTCAAGAATAGGCCACTTCACTTCCACTTCATATGGCTCACTATCGAGTTGGGCGATCAACCCTTCGAGCTGGAACAAAGTCGGGAACCTTTTCTCTTCATAGGAGAATTAGGTATAACTGAGGAGTATGTAGCTTCTCTGGTTCTGTTGGGTGGGAGAGCAGGGGAACCCGGAAACCAAAAGGGCTCGGGAGTGGGCACGTGGTCATACGGCGATGCTGACTTCATACCGGGGAGACAGAAGCATGGTCGGAAGGAAACTGACTCTCATTTTCGGAAGGGGACACCTTAGAAAATCTCAATCAGGCGAACGTTTGGTGCTGCTATTGGTCTCTCCCTTCGCCCGCGCTCACTGGTACCTGGTACTGGTACTGGCAAGGCTAAGGCTGGTCAAGCTGGTTACCCCGTAGAGCTGGTCAGCCATATTCTGATATATATATATATCTGAATAGGAAGGAAGATTGACGGGGATCTGAGAGCTTCTTCTCCTGTTGGCTGATAGCTCGAAGGTAGCTATCATTTCTGGGTGAGTTGGTATGCTCGATCAGGACGATCTATACTTGCAAGAAAGGTCCATTTGCGTTCGCTACTAGGAGTGGAAGCGTCCGAGTCCATTCTTCCGGGGAAAAAGCAAAATGATCTTTAGAAAGTAGTCAGGGACTACTTGCACTAGCTGCGAAGCCCATTTATCGAAAGCTATCTTGGCGCAAGGGCGGAAGGAGCAACCTTCGGGGTATTGGTTCACCCATAAGCTAAGTTAGTGACATCAACCCTCACGATTTGTAAGTACCTCAAAATGGCATTAGCTAAGATCCGAAGCTTCGCCAGCTAAGGCTTGACCAGTACGATTCCGACAAGCCATAGGGCTGACATACAACCCCACAGGAGATGGGCTGGCTATGAATGAAACCAAACAAACCCCTCTAGCGAAAGAGAATCAAAAACCAAAATCAGTAGGTGTTCCATTTACTGATTCCTGACGCTATTCTCAAAAGAGTCACTAACGGACTTTGCTTGCTTAGATCAAGCTGGTAGGAGTAGATCAGATAAGAGCTGTAAGGATGAGTAGAAGTCTTCTCCCCTAGTGCTGGCACGGCTGCTCTCACACGGATGATATAAAAACGAATCGTAGTCGAACTATCTGTTCTATCAGTTCAAGGAAGTCAGCGCCTGTTCACATCTGGACTTCTTCGCGGATACACCGAGAAGGGAGGGCGCTACGGTTCAATGCTACCACAGTTCATCGTGAATTATTCCTATCTGATCTTATAGATTCTATAAGATCAGATAGAATTCTGATGTGAGGTTCGATTTTGATCTGTAAGGGTCCAAGGTCCAAGAACGATTAGTACGATTAGGTCACAGGTCAATAGGTCCTTTTTCGCTAAAGATGGTATTCTAGTTCATGTGGGAGGATCCGTTCCCTTCCAATCACATTCCATAAGATTGAATACTGTCTTTCTTTCCGCGATTCTTCTGACGTTATGCAGTGGAAGAAGGTTGACTGGCTCCCTTACCTGAGTAGCCGCTTGACCCGTACATAGCCTTTCCTGTTCTATCTCCAGTCAGCGCCTTCTTCTTCTTTCTTTTCTTGGTATGAGCGAGATCAGAGAAAGACTAAGCTATACTGGTACACTACACTGAAACTCACAACTCGACTTCGGTACATGTACATGAGTGAGAGCTCTTTCATTTCAGGTTCCCAGCGATGAACCACTAATTGCTTCCAACCTCACTTCGATATGGAATTTCCGTTTCAAACTCTTTGATCCACTCCTAGTGGGGGTGGTATTCGTGGGTCACATGGAGAAACACGGGAGATCACTAGAAAGGAAAGGTAGACTCTGAAGTCGGCTAGAGACACCTTCTCCGGTGGAAGAGTTCCATAGGTCACTTATGAACTGGCAAAACAACACTCGGTCACCAACAAAGCCTAAAAGAAGAATGGCTGTTCTTGTAGCTCCTATCAAACGATAGGTGGTCTCATAAGGTCACACGGATTGGGTTTCTTTGAGTTGCTATATCGGTGGAGAATCAAATCTAAGGTACTTCCATGATGGGACACAAGACCAACCAATCAAATCGAAATAGTAGTGGAATGTCGACCAACGTTCGAGCGAGCTTTGGTTTGGAGTGGGAAGCCAGTTGCAAGATTGAACCCGGGGCCGGGGCCCCCGTAGGGGAATATACCGAGGGGGAGAGGCCCCCGGTGCTGATTTCAGACCAAAATCCGGGGAACTTCTCAAAGACAAAAGGGGATCTTTTTCTCTCGATAAAGACCTTCAGCCCTTTGCATTCCTTTGTGTCATGGCCGTGATCTCGATGGAACTTGCATTATCGATCGCAATCGCGATGGTCAGGTCCTGCCTTCATTGGGGGTGGTCGCGGGTACCACCCCTTCTCCTGAATTGCCGCCAGGATCTCGACTTTCAGTCTGTTCAACGGCTGTGAACTCTTTGTTCGACCTCGCTGGCAGTGGAGCTCGACCAAGTTGCTGTTGCCAAGGCCTCAATCTGTTGTTTAAGTGCCTCGACCTCTTGTCCATTCGGACATCTTTCTTTTCCTCCGGGTACTTTCCTCCTTTTCCTATCGAGGAGCTTCTCCTCTTCAGAGACTATGTATCTATGGGCCCTCTCCAGCACGTCCTCTAGCGAAGTCGGAGTGTATCGGGATAGGGACTTCTTGAAGTCCCGGGCTCGAGGGCCTGGATGAGCGCCGCTTGAACAAGTCTCGGGTCTATCTGCTCCACTTCCAGGAGCATGTCATTGAATTGTTGGAGAAACCGGCAGAGGGGTTCCCCATCTCCTTGTCTAATATTTCAGAGACTTTGCGCCGGCTTTTGACGCTTCTTCAAGCTGGTTCAGGCTGAAAGTGACCACTGACAAATGGGGGGGCCCCCTCTGGGGAACGAAAGAGAGGAGAGAGAGACGGAGTAGGAGGAGTCAAACGCCCGACCATATGTGCGGATTCTGCCTCTTCTTCCATCAGGCAGAGTGGAGCTCCCATTGCATTGGCGCCGGATTCCTTTGATCTGGCTTTTGGTGATGGGAGGGAGCCCCAGAGACCACAACAGCATCCTGGGCTGGCGCAGGCTGCTGAGGGATTGGTGCTTGCTGGTCTAGGCCCAGTCCGGGCGGAGGACGAGCAATCAGTGTGAGCGGATCGAGAATGGCAGGGATCGGGTTCGCCAACGGCTGATCCCACGATGAGGCCTGGGATCGCTCTGAAGAACTCCATCTACTGCTGCATCATGTGAAGGATCGGTTACTGATCTGCCCTCAGGTCTTTCGGACCTGCTCTCAGACTCAGATACTTCCTCCTCGCTCCTCGATTGGAGAAGAGGTATCCTCCATCGTTGTAGTGACCTTCTTCCCCTTTGCAACTTTCTATATGTCTGCTCAGAAGTTCGACTCGGGTGGCGAGAAACAAAGATCACTTCAGCTAGGTCCAGTGTTCGCTGATCCCCTCGAGTCGTGTGACTCGGAAGTCTTGTTCCATATAGAAGAAAAAGGGGGCCCCCCTCTGGGGAACTAGAAAGGATTCTGGTGGGGATCTTTTTTTGTCTTCAACAACTCACTTGCCAGCTTATACATTTCTTGCTTGATTACCGAACTCCTGGTTTCGCAGGGACCACTGACCGCTTTGTACCACTTACTGCTTGCTTTCCTCGTTCAGGGAAGGTTCGCTCGCTAAGCCGATACCCGGGAAGGAGAACCCAGAAAGAGGGAAGCCTCAGCTATATGCTTCACACATGCAAGTCGAAGGTAGCGAATCCCATCCGTAGCTAAAGGGAATCGGTGGGGCTTTGCCGAACAGCTTGACTTTCCATTGCGTACAAGAAGAGGTCCGGGAATCCATCGAAACCGAAAATCACCGATGCTGCTGACCGGAGTCCCGGAACGGGAAGATTGGCATCGTCACATAAGATCACGCCTGCTTTGAGCTCTGCTGTGCTGGGTTTGATCTCAATTGGAGTGAAAGTCCAAGTGTACACGTAGCTCCTCGATGGAGCTAGTTACTGGCTATAGGTTTGGATCAAAAAAACGGAAAGGAAATGAAAAGCTGCATTTTGGATAGGGTGGGCAAGACTAGCGCTCAAAGGACTGACTAGCAGCACTAGCGACAACGAGCTTTGTTTGAAAGTCAGACTACAGGGGGCCCCCTCTGGGGAGAAAGAGAAAGTAGGAGCAGGTGTATTGGTTGGGCAGGGGGAGACAAGGAAATAGTCGAAATTCAGAAGAGGAGATGAAATCCACTCGACCAACGGGAGAGGAGATGAAATCCACTCGACCAACGGGAGAGGAAGACCCATTCTGTGGGCAGTTTCCTCACTCGCAAACCCCCCAGAGAGAACCCAATTCTTTCGATGAAGCCATACAAACAAAAAACCTCCACCATATAGATAGAGAGCCTATAGGACAAACCGAGCAAGAACAAAACTATCGAAATGAGGACCAACAAATTGATATTACGCGATCGTGACTGTCCATCTTGATCAGCCAACTCCCCTGTTTCCTTCCATCTTTCCTTTCAGAGTTGACCGCTCTTCAGACTTTCTTTTTCCCATCCCTTGATAGGGAGGACAAGCCTTCTGCCATAGTAGCGACTTACACTGACTGGTCTTCTCGGACCATCACTGACGCTATTTAGACTTTCGCACAGAAGATAGCGGACGTAATAGCTCTATCTAGCTTCTTCTAGAGTTTCTTTGTCTTCCTTCTTTGTAGTCGATTCCTTTTCCCCCCTACCCCCCCATCTACTTTTTTACTTGGATTCTCCCTTACTGCATTTCACGTGGAGTTGGTAGCGGGACCGACGAAAGAGACTCCCGCTATTTTGTCCTTTTCCATTTGCTTGATGAAAGACAATTCTTCTCCTTTGGTTGTGACCCCAAAGTCCTTTTATACCGTCTCGCGAACTTCGGAGACCTCCTGTCCATTCCATCTTCGAGAGCCGCCCTTCTTTTCTCTCAAATATCTGCAATGGTCTCTTCGCCCTTTTGCTTTCACGCCGATTTTGGACCTGAAGAATTGTTATTCAGCATACTGAAGCTCTGCCCGTTTTGACTCACTGTTTTGTGGTGAATAATGCGGGACTGGTGAAGTCTTGTTTGACGCTATACTTCTTTGGCGTTTGAAATTCTAGGTGTCTTTCGCCACAAGGGATATGTTGAAAAACAAAAAAGTCACCGCTAAGCATAACTATCAATGGAACCCAGTTTGTCTTCTAATTCTCAGAAGTCAGTCAGAAGATGATAGTAGCAAGCAAGTCCTTGATTTATATACACAATTCTCAGTCCAGTCGAATGCGAGCGGTCAGCCAGTGGTTTACCACCAGACGCGCCTCTGAGAATTGCGTCGTTGTGCCTGCTGCTCTGATCTTGACTTTGACTTCAAGTAGATTCGGGAGTTGGTGCGCTCTTATCAGCTCTAACTTGGCTCCATATCAATCACTGAATTCCATTTCGATTTTGTGATTGCACTAGCCAGAAGGTAGCGTAACTTGCTTCTAGAAGATTCTATAGTGATCCACTGGAATCGGCCTCGGGTGACGCCTCTCTGCTCGGAGAATTCATCCCTTGGTCGTGAAGGTGGGGTGAAAACTGCAACTAATGCTCTATCTCTGTCGTCGAATACGGGATACTCACTTTCAATGGTAGGATCAAGCCTCGCATCCCCAGAGCCGAAGACTAGCCTGCCCTTCTTGGGGAAGGGGTCCGGTATCAGCAAGACAAGACCAGCCAGCCCAATCGTCTTGGTACGGTGGGTTCTCCCTACCCACTCTTCGGAAAAAAAGCTTGCCATAGCAGCTCAAACCCCCGATCGTCAAATGGGAGTTCTCACCGGCCCTAGCCCCCAATTCCGAACAAATGGATTGGACCGAGGTTCGTGCAGAGAGGAAGCTACCCCCACCCTGGGTGATGGATGGGGAAAATGTTCGGATGTTCACAAGTCTTCTTTCATCATTATCTAACAGATCGCTACAATGAATCAAAGTACTAGCTTTCATACAATCTTCTCGGGGTGTGCTTTCCATTCCACTCCTCTCCTGTTCCCCTACGGGGGCCCCGGGGCAAAGAAAGAAGGAAGCGACTGAGTCTGCTCCTGATTCTTGCGAAAGTGACTCGAGGATAGGAGAATCCAGCTATCAAGGTTATGAAGGAAGCTTAGCCTACGAAAGGCAAAGGAGGCAAGGGAATGGGGAGAAGGGAACAGAAGGAAAGGTGCGGGCAAGCCAGGAAAGGTAATTGCTGACAGACAGACCAGATTTTGGAATAGCAGCTGACTCTCAAACACCGGGGGATTACTTGGGTACCTACCTGGAAGGTGGTACCAACTCATCGTTGGGTTGGAGAAAGATGGGTTTCAAGAAAAGGTCTTATAGAACCCGATCTATCTTCACATCTCTACCGTATGAGATGGGCGCGTACCAGTTCCTAATGCAATTTCTTCATGCTACACTGAAAAAAAAGTGTCTTCGAGAGCAAGCCTTTCTGATTCTGGCTAAGAGGAGGGCATGAGAGTCAGAAAAGAAGTCACCTATTCCATCCCCAGTTCTTTCTCTGCTCGTGGGATATTTGGATCCTAACTGAACCTTCAAAAGAAAAGAAGGAATTGGTAATCGCACATATGAGACTTCTTGCTCCTTCTTGCTTCACGTAAGGTTTGCTGCTTTCCCTTCAGTATATGTTTCATACAGTCATGTTCACTGCTACTGCTTTTGCCTCTGACCGCTGGGTCAGACAGTCATGCCAGCTTTCCTCTGAAACCTTCCACCAGACCTCAAATTGTACTTCGAGCCATCTCTGCTTTGCCCGCTACTAGACCCGGGGGCCCCCTCTGGGGAACTATAGTACTACCTTCAATCAAGGAAAGTTTGACCAACCCTGCCATCCTAGAGCGTGAGCGTACAAGAAGGGCATTTTTCCATTGAGTTAGTCACACATTTGATCTCAGATGTAGAAGTTTTCTTCCGATTTCGTTGGTGTTTAGTTGGCTGCACTTTGGGTTTCACCTCAGATCCGCAGTCTATCCGAGGCTATCGTGAAATGGGGTCACGAGAGAACCAATGGTCAGTACCAGTACCTATTTCTTCTTTCTGATGGAAGGGGTTCTTTGGAGATAGCTCTGGTTCGTGCGCATTAGAAGTGAGAAGTCGAAATGAGTGAAACACCTTGCCTCAGTGCTTCGATCCGGTCAAGACAGCAAGCAAGGATCTATGTTGTGGAGGATGGTAGTGAAGAAGGAATCCCTCAAAGCGAGAGCACTGACCTCGCACACGGGCCTGTCCCCTGGGTCTAGCGAATGGAACTAGAGAGCCAGCAAAAAGCCTTCTGTAGGCCGCTCAAACCAACTGACGATACGGAGGAGCGTACCGTATGGATTGACAACAAAGTGGAAATAGGTAGAACGAGAATCGAACTCTGTACCATTTTGTTATCAAAACCGATTTCGTTCCTACCTTTGAGGTAGTCGCATGATCAATCGATTTCATACAATATATCGCTTCTCCAATCCGTGATAAGCGCTTTGCTTGTGCCATGTGCTTTCAGTTCTTCGTACGCTGAGTCAGAAGTTCCCCTACGGGGGCCCCCCTCTGGGGATTCTTTGATAATCCGAGCTTGTTCCAGATCAAAAGTTGGCCATCTGCTCTTCCTCGAGGTACCCCTTCTTTTTGGCCAAACTCTTAGCTGAAACAAACCCTTCTGCCCAGCATAGTGCCTGCCACTTGAAGAATAGAGGGGATTCCTGACCTTAGCGGAACATCTCTTCAGTGGACATAGCAGCGAGTTTTCTCAGGCCGAGCCTGCTCTTTTCTTTTCCCTGCATAGGAGCAGATAATGAATGGTTATATCGAATCGAGACAAAGTAATGCAGTTTGAGACTTTTCATACCTTCTCGAGAGGAGGCACTTGAGAGTCTTGAAGATCAAGAAGTTCTTTTCTCAGTTTATCTTGAATCTCTTTGTGCTTCTTGATCTCATCTTTCAGGCCGGAGATCTCATCCTTCAACGCCTTGATCTCCTTTTGAGCCTTCGCCACCTCCTCCTCCTTCTTCGAGCCATGCTCCTTCCAATGATTCTTTTCTTTTCTTCTACCTGAAGCTTATTATCAGCTCGATAGTGAGTCGGGGCCGGGTCAGCCCTTTGTTCTGCCTTTGATTTTTCGGGTGGAAATTGGATTTTGGCTTCCAATGAGAAAAAGATGTGATAAAGCTTGTCAGAAAGCCAAGTTGGCTTGTTCGCTCGTTGGCACGTTAGCTCGTTTGGGTTGGACTCTGAGAGATTTTCTTGAGATTCTTGGAAATGCTAGTCGTTCTGCCTGCCTTTTTCATTCTGCCTTTCAGCCAGTTAGTTTTCAAGCTGAAATGGAAAGAACGTTTTTTTTTAGCATATTCCCTTATAGCGCGTGTCAGTTCGATTTTGAGGTCCCGGCCAGCCCTAATAGAATACCTACTCTCCGCCGAGCCCGTTTCTTTCCTAGAGTCAGCCAGTCTATCCCATGGAGTTGGATTCATAAGGGCATATAATCTCTCTGCCGTCGAGCCATTAGAAGTTGGGGGTTCCTATTGAAGGAAGGGGGGAGTCCGTGACAGCCAGCGAACTCATTTCATAACATAAACAGACCTGATCTCAGCCGAGCCTCAGTAGTGGATAGCCCTAGGTGAGACTAGTTTGCAGACCATTGACTTTGGATGGAGTGAGTTTGACTTCCCCGCAAGCCAACCCGAAGCGCGCCACGCAAGGAAAGATGAATCGAGAGTACTACCGATTTCAGTTCCTGAAGTCTTCCCCCTACGGGGGCCCCCCTCCCGGAAAAAGGAAGTCGAGCTTCTTGATTCAAAGAACGTTGAAAAAGCAACACGGCTTTCAGCATCTCTTTCTTTCGGAGACCGAAGAATGGTACTTGCTGCCCTGCGGCTTGCCGACTGCTTGCTGACAGCCAAAACCAGCCTGCTTGACCCACACCCTTTCCTGCCTATGCAGCTTCCTGCCTGACAGCTCCCACTTGCTGGTCAATCCAACGGGACTTGGACTTTTCCCTGACTGGCCTGATTGGACCGCTCTGCCTACTGGGCCTGGCTACCCCGCAACTGACCACTTCAAAGCTCTATGGCTACCGCTTGCTTGCTCACTGCCCTTGCTGCTGCTAGCTTTCTGGCTACTGGACTACTTGCTTGCGGCTGAAACCGGCTTTCTTGGCTATGCTACTTTGCTACCGGCAGGACAGGACTGCAGCTACGACTACATGCGCATCTAGTGCAGTGGCTTGGAAGCAAGCTACCTTGACCATCTTCCGAAGTTCTCAATAATCTACTGATCAAACAAAGGCTTCCGTCGCGGACTGCTCTACATTCAGCCACGCCACAGTGACTTCCGAAGCGCTACGGACGGGACGAAATCCGGCAGCAAATTGCTGGCTCTGAATAACCAGCCCAGCAAGAAGCTCAATTCTTCCATCAGGGGCGGGGTTGCGCGCGAGCCGAGTGACGTAGGTGCACAAGAGTACTTCGCGCCACAACCATCTCTTTTTTATAGATTCTACGGACCGATGCCTGCTGCTTCATCTGGTAGAAAATCTGAATAGATATGCCTGTAATTAGAAGGAAGAACCGCCATAAAAATCTTCCTCGTGTATCATCTGTAGCAGAACTATGAACGGGAGCTAGCAATCCGGACCGTATTGAAAAGGTTCCTGAGACACAGCATGGAAGAGTCAAAGTATTCAGAAGCGAGGTCCAAGAATGAAGAAGGGGTAGAATTACTGAATGAATACGAGCTGTGGCTAATACCCGAGGCATAAAAGACGCATTTTCTACGGGATCCCGAAACCACCAGCCACCCCGACCTAATTCATGATGAGCCCACCAACTTCCTGGCAAGATGCCTACGGTGAAAAAGAACCGACATGTCAAGATCCAAATTCGAATTGGTTCCTGGTCCTGGTCAGAGACCACTGTGTTCGCGCCGGCGGTCCAACAAAGAGGCAAAGTAGTGGTCTCTTTCTTTCCATTATGAACGACACGCTTCGCCTGCTCCCTCCCCGTGTCCATTAGCGCTCCTGTCCAGAGCGAAGAGAAGGTGAAAAAGCGCCGCCGAAGCTGCATGAGCAGGCTTCTATTGCTACGCAACAATAGAGCAGGTGCGCCGCCCACAAAATGTTTGAATGATCGGGTCAAGAGTGAGCTTCTTATATGATGGGATCCGACGCATCCAGCAGAGCGAAGCAGCGTTCCATTCTGTTCGGCGGCATCCTTCCGCATTGGCGGCGAGTGGAGTGCCACAATCCTATTCCTCATTTTGGATCTACATAAGCCAAAGCCCATAGCACTGGCGACGTCTCCGGCATAAATGCGAGGAGGATGTATAGCTGATAATTGATCTTGTGGAACAGGATTTGATTCTGCAAGCGGTTCGGTACGAACGAAGAAATTTCGAACAAAAGGATCGGAACTCGCTGATAGGAAAGGAGAGAAAAACAAAGCAATGCCAAGAGCTCCGTCAATCCGCTGTTCATCGATAGACGAAGCTCTCTCTTTTTCATCTCGTGCCAGATGCCACAAAATCTGAGTCCTTTTTCCTTCTCGCGAACCACGGGAGAGCCCAGCGCCCAGAAGAGCAAAGCTCATTTTCGGGTCAAGCGGCGCATAAAAAAGGGCTGGCCCGTCCAACAAAGTCCGGTTCCTTCGCGAACGAAGTTCAGAATCCACAAGGGTTCGTAGAACGAAGGAAGTGTACAACTGGGGCGCAGCCCCACTTTTTTGTTGGAGAGATAGAATGGAATTCCTCACGAAGTTCGAGACAAAGGAAAAAAGAACAGTTTCTCTATAGCCTCTTCGTTTTGAGACATTATTGCTTTGGGGTCGACCCCGGTAACAAAGAAGGAATCCATCCAAACTTGGGATCCAACACCATGATAAAATACTACCCTCATGATTAGACCATGTCCCTGACATTTGATAAAAGAAAGGTGCATTAGCGGTTAATACGTTAGAATGGGATAAGTTCTGAGGAAGATGACGGAACGAAAGACCAAGGAAAGGAAGAAGAATGCACAAAAATGCAGGTGCTGCACCAAACGCTGGTTGTTTTTGCTTTTTGTAAGTGAATGCAACGAAAAGACCCGGAAAGAATGAATAATGAGAGAATGAATTTATTGATATTGACATTTCGTGCTCATTTCCAAATTTCTGCTTTGTTATTCCCATCATCCGGGAACCACAGGATGATCCCGGGGCCGGGGCACAATATGGGGAGACCGTAGGGGAACTTTGAGTTGGAGTTATAGATCTTCTTTTTCTTCCATTCTTGATCGGGCTTTCCCCTTCTTTTTTCACCTCAGACTACTTCCCACATGTGTGAAACAGGGGCCCCCCCTCTGGGGAACTTCTGAACCGGAATCGCGGATCAGGGAACAAAAGTCTACTTAGCTCGTCAAGAGCTTTGGTTGACGAACCTTCAGATTCCAATCTGAAAGCCCGAGAAAGAAGAATTGGACTACGACTACCGGACAGCAACAAAAGACTTTCTACGACGAGACCAAAAAGACTGGCACCCGCAATTGAACTAGCGACAAGATGGATTTCCCTCAGAAACTGGAGCTGAACGTGTTTCCGACTTGAACTAGCTCTATAGACTGACTCGCCTACTCCCTACGCCCTACAACCCGAAAGACGGAACGGGGCCCCTCTTTCTGGTTTTTGCTTATGCCTTCCCTTCCTTTGTGCCTGGTATGAACTACAAAAGCATTTCATCCGGATCCGCCAGTTCCGTTCCTTCGCTCCCAACTCTGAGAAAGAAAGTAAACCCATGCGCGCCTTGAGCCATGCACACCTCAATGAGTTTTCCTCACGAAGAAAGCACCTCCGCTCGGGTCCGAGAATCCTAATCCGCCTTTCCCTCGTCCCTCGTGGAAGACAAATGTGGGGTAGGCCTCAACCCTTTCTGGTGAAATGACAATTCCATTCCGAAGTCTAAGAAGAAGTTGACAGTGGATTTGTTGGTGGTAAGTTAGCCCAGCGAGAAGCAAGGGATGTCGTGAACGGTGGGAGGTTTTTCTTTGATATCAGTCTTTTGGTCGGGTGGAAAGCTAGCCACCAGCAAGCAAGCTAGCTAAGGAACTCAGGAAAGCAATAGGCGCCAGAACGCTACGTACGCTCAGATAGCAGAACGCACGCACACTTCGAAGAAAGCACCTACCGCGCTCTGACCACCCAAAACCTCCCACTTCCCAGCCCCTAGCGCATAGCACGATGTCAGGGTTACGCTTGCTGCAAGGGAAAGGTCAGCCTATCGTCCTACTCAGACCTACTAGCCCGCGCCGCCTTCCCTCCTTCCTTCCGTTGTTTTTCAGTATCCACCATCCGTAGGGGAATACGAAGCAAAAACCAGAAAGGGGGCCCCCTCTGGGGAACTTCTGAGCAACCAAGTGGTGGCATTTTGGATGTTTTCAAAGAAAGAGGTTCTTCTTTCAGTGGTCATTAGTCAGCTAAGGAACTGATTGCCCACAGGGGTTTTGATCTTTGCAGGATTGGAGCTTTGAATCCGGAAAGGAAATAGTGTAATGAGCGAGCCTCCATCTTGATTTCCCACTGATACCTAATCGATCACGGAGTCGGCTTTTGAGGTCTTCTCCCCTTTTCAAGTACTCAAGCACAAGATACAGGTACAATCAGTTACTCCAATCGTATATCAATCCAAATCCATTTTCAAAAGGGAAGAGGGAAGGAAGTGCGTCAAATCCCCAGAGGGGGCCCCGAACTATCGACACTGAGAAATGGAATATCGAAAAAAGAGCTTTACAAGGGAGGGGCATTGCCCCTTGAAAGGGGCTCGAAAGCTGAGTCAAGAGATTCAGGGCTGTTGTGGCCTAGGACTCAGATCAGATTATGCCCTTCCAATGTCTCACCAGTCAGTAGCCCGACTCTTTATGGATCACTGAGAAAGGATAAACCGTTCAAACGTGGTCTCATAGGTCTGTGATGAACAGCTTGATGAATCGCAAATCACTCCTGACACCCTGACCGCCCTACTTGATTTTGACCATATCCCGTATCGGGGCTCTCTGGTCTAAATGCTCGAAATGAGCGATATTCACTCGGAACCTAGAGATTCAAACAAGCACAGGTCAACCAAAAACCATATTGCTCAGGGATTTCTTGCTATTGTCCCCCCAACATTGGAGAGTGCCGTGCCGTGGGGTCTTGCTTGGCTATGCCTCGGGAATTGGGCCTGGTAGTACATGGAGGAGGTTCCACCGGGTTGTTGGGGGGCAACTATGAGAAGGAGACAAAGTCCTCTCGAAGAAAACCTGGCTTCGACCCGAAGCGATAGGTTTGTCTACCCCAGTAATGAAACCTGCGATGTTTCTGATGCTACTATCGATACTTCCTTCATTGCCCATGTTCATGACATTGCGTGGGCGATGTTTTCACAGCCAGCAGGGCTTCACTAACGAAAAAGAGATCTCCACTGGGGAAGTGTTTTCGCTCTCAAGCGCCCTAGTCGAACCAGATACGCCAGTGGCGAGCTAAGCGAGTGGAACGCCTACCCATACCAATATAGCTGCTTGGGCTTCCATCCCGGGATTGACTCCGACACGACTAGCCGGGCTTCCATTCCCGCCCCGCTGAGAACTGGATTTCCAGTTTGACTAGGCCTACATCCCCTATAGTACACGGTGGTTTCGGGCCGATGAGATGAATTGGTTCTGGGGTATGTATGCCGGGCAATAAGGGCAGCTGCGGGAATAGTTGAAACACTAGGCGAGAGGACTCCTGTACATAAGGATAGGAAGGCGGGAGCACAAAAGAGGAGTGATGCCAAATCGGAGCACTTTCTTGAGTTCTTTAGAAAGTCAGGAAGACGTGGCCTAGCTACGCATAGCCCTGTTCTACGATGAAACACTTTTCTGCCTAGCTTGACGACTGACAGAACTGAGACTGACAGAACTGAGACTGACTCTCATGTGTTGCTGCTGCCTGCTCTTAGCCCAGAGGTGCTCCTGCTTATAAACTGACTCCAGTTCGAATTGAAAAATGGATTGGATTGACCAGTTGAAGTAGCTCGTGCTTCTGTGACTCGAATTTCCATAGCATAAAGAGAAGAGAAGGCGAAGTGAAAGTCTCGCTTCCTGTTGACGTGGATGTTGATCTAGGTATCCTCAGAACCTCACGGCTACGCTTGCTCCGTAGCTACCGTATCTAGGAAAGCGTAATTTGTGAAGCTCTTTTTCCCCAGAGGGGGGGCCCCTGCTCCAATGAGGGCCGCCGCCTACGACGGATTTCATCCACCCGTGGGAAGCGTAGCGAGGACCATCCATGGGTAGGGGTTCGGGTCATTTTGTCCTTTGATCTTTGAGTGCGCGATTCTCTTGATTCGTTGCTGACTTTTCTTCTCCAATTGATTAGTTCGCTGCAATACCTGATTGAAGTCAAAACTTCCAATTTCGTTGACATTGATCCAACATCGATTGGATTGACAATTCACTTGCGCTGCAATTCATCTCTGTTTTCTTGAATTTTGTCTCATCACTGAATTGCTGTGAACTTTCGGTTAGAGAAATGACAACCTGATCAACTGGGGGCCCCTCTGGGGATAGCTGGAATGTTCTTTTGTACCATAAGGTCAGATTGATTTCCCAGTGGGTGGAATAGCTTCTGAGACTGATGTTCTGATATTCTCGAATATATCAAAGGGTATCCGGTCAAGCAGTTACTCATCTGGTTCTTCTTGAACTAGGAGTTGACTCGATTGATTTTCTAATGATTGACTGGAGACTGCTCGGTGACAAACAATCAAACACTGTCAAAACAGAAATGAATTCGATAGTGGAGTACTGGTTGCCTATTAGTCTTCCTCCCCGGTCACAAGCGGTCTTTTCGGATGGATTTTCCTCTTCCCGGGTTCATAGATTGTTTTGCTTCAAACACTGACTTCTTTCACACTAGCAATGGAAGAGGCGTTGTTGTTGCCTTGCCTGCGAGCGGGAATGAAAAGATGTAATTAGACATCTTGGGGACCTACTACAGATGAAGAAATGAACTTGCGTACCACATTCATCAGTGAAAGGTACTGGACCCACATCTTGCAAAGGAACCACTAGTCTGAGCCCCTAATGCAGCTGATTTGGTTGGTTTGGTGAAGTCACTTGCTTAGCTTTTCCTTTGCATTACTGACTTGAGTCGAAAACCGGTCGAAAAAGGGGCCCCCCGTCCGATCGATCGTGTCGAGGAGGATGGACCCGCAAAGGACATGGTCTCGTGGGAACACAAGGAGGTCTCACCACGACACCCAGCTCGTCTCGAGTCGACACCGGAACATTCCGCACCTCTTCCCCTCTCCACGACCTGTCCAAGGAAGGCACCTCGTGGAGTCATTTTCTTTTCTCGAGGACCAGGAGGGCATCTCGTGTCGAGGCAGTCTCAGGAGTGCTAAGGGGACTTCTCCTCGAGGCATCGTCGGACCTGGGCCAGCTCATCATCGTCCACGTCAGCACATCCAGCCAGTTTGGGAACCCGGCCCCGGCCCCGGGTTCCCCAAAGCTGATATATTCTATAGGGTGCACTCCCGCTTCTTCATACCCTCCCTTTAGGGGAATAAGTTTGAGCTGCTCCAAGGGGCTGCCGGATTCAGCTCTGAGTCGGCTAAGAACACGGACAATTCCAATCTTGTGGGCCTGGAGATCGGGGAGATCAGAGTTCGCCCTCCCTATTTTTGTGCTCGCACGGTCAAAGTCCAAAATTGGATTCCGGGTAGGGGGAATAAACTGTGGAAGTGATTCACACCTCGAGGTAGAGTGTGTAAATACCTTATGCATAGGTTGACTCATTCGCTAAACAACTATTTTGTCGGGCGATCAACCAGGTGCTCCTACCCAACCGGACTAATTCATGCCAACTGGAAGAACTCACTGGAAGAACTCACTTTCCTATCGTTCAGTATTAGATCCCTGTTCTTGTGGCTTGAGATTACCTGTTGCTAATGGGGAGAGATGTTTCATTCTGCGGCTCAATGAACCGAATGAGGAAAGGTTGGTGAGGAGGCCGCTCATCCGCTTGATTTGAGGGTGAGGAGCTTTTTTTCGAACATTATTCCGGCCAAGAGTTCTCATTCGTGTGGCACTAGTACTATACTCAAAGAAAGGATTCTCCCATTATTCCACTCAACATGTTCAGGGGAACGGGGGCCCCCTCTGGGGATTCTTTCAAATCGGATGGGACAGCGATGCCGTTCATGATAGTTCTCTATATCTAGAAACCCCCCAAATGCTAAACAGCAGTTTTCCCTTCGCCGTGCGGGGAGGAAAACACGATGATATCGATTTTGCTATTTCCCGAGAATAGACAACTCGAATGATAGCTTTGCCCTTTCTTGAGCCCGCCCTCGATGTTGAACGGCGATCGAATCAGAGCGTTTTTCGATTTCGATTAGCGCCTGAAGCTCAGTCCAGCTTCACATAGCTGTTTGTCAGCTCTACCCAGCAAGATACAGCCTCAGCAATCAAACGAATAGATAAAGGAGAGTGCGGAACATCAGAAAAGTCGAGTGCAGAGTCATTCAATTAGTTGAGTTCAGTGTGCGGACTCTTCTTCTTATGTTATGTTTTTTTGATCAGCACACCTTTTTCAATATCAAAGATCCCCAGAGGGGGCCCCTATTTCACCTTCATCAAGAATATCGGGACTTGGCTGAGGCATGCCTCTGAGTTCCTACTTGGAATGATGGGAATTTGCTATTCTCAAAGATAGACACTTTCACCCCGGTCCCTACTTTCTCAGAAGAGCTGTCCTCAGCTCGACTACTACTCTTCGTCAGAGGCCCTGTCTCGGCTGTTGCCTCTTATTGACTGTGTGCCATTACTGACCTCAGCTGTCCAGCCGGACTGTTCGTCCTGCCCACTGACGCTCTGCCTCTAATGCTACTCGTCTTGCTGCTCTACTTGAAGGCTCTCACCTTGGACGTGCTGGTTCGGCGAAGTCGATTTCCAAAACAAGATTCGGAATTCGAAGAAGAAGAAGAAGGCCTGGCTTTCGCTACCTCTGTGACCGCTAGAAGTCAGGTACGTCCATTATGAATCCGAGTGCTAGGCCGATACGGCATGCCTTGGTTGTGGAATGATGTGTGCTGTTGGAAGTGCAATTCAGGATGTTGCAAAATGTCACAACAAAAGGTGTTCAGTTCACACTGGCATCTGTCTTGAAAAAGTCTAGATCGGATTTCTATCCGGGTAGGAGGAGCATGTGACTGACCATTGAGGTTGACTAGGCAGGCTCCCCTCCTGAGAAGCTCCTCTTTTGTCTTGCTTCTGCTGTCCTAGCATGCCTTGTGATGTCTTTTTCTAAGCTGGGTAAGTAGGAGTCAGCCTTCCAACTTCCTGAGGAGCGAGGGGAAGCTCTTCCATAAGAGGAAGAGGGAGTAAACCGACCTAGCTTCTCAGGAGCAGTCTTTGGCTCACCTGAATGTTTCCGTCACGAAAGCGCTCTGAGTTCAGTTCGGTAGAACTCCACACCTCTACTAGGGTTTTGCCGCCTTCTATGAGGGCTCTTCAGTCAGAAGGTCCAGTTCCTCTATCTCTATCTCTTTCGGCTAAGGTACTTATTAGCTAGGTGAGCGGGAGGTCAAATCCTGAACTTTCAGCTTTTTGCTGAGGAGATTCTTTCCTTTCCTTCCTTATCAGAGAGGGGCCCTTAGGGAGCGGGGCTTCTTTATGGAAATAGTCAATAGTCAAATTGAAATAGTCAAATGTCGAATTGAGCTCAGTCTTCCAATCGTATATCAATCCCCTTCCCTCCTAGTCCCTTTCTTCCTCTAGCAGCCTATTCTTTCACAGCTTCTATGCGGGCTGAAAGTCTTCAAAGTTCCCCTTCGAAAAACAGAGGGGGCCCCCGTCCTTCTCTTTCTCACTGCTAAGGTCAGGATCGTATCTGTCTTCCATGTTGAAAAGTAGTCTTCCTAGTCCTAGCTCCCAGCTTATTCCCTGTAGCATGGGCACAGTCCTTCCGTTCGATCTCTTTCTTGATTCTTGAATCCTGAAAGAGCTACTACTAAGCTAAGTGAATGCATTAGCCTAGAGTTGAGGACATGAGTCTCCTCTCAGAAAAATCGAGTACTTCATCTTTTCTTACTGCTATCGTGGCATGTCTCAAAGTCACCCCTACGGGGGCCCCCCTCTGGGGATCTTGATTCTTTCAACCGGGCCGGCCGTCCAAGCCTAAAAGTTCGAAAGGGAATTGCAAGAAGTGAATCAGATCTCAAGCATTCCAAGCCGCTCTATACTTGCAGGAACAGCACGGCAAGGAAACTCTCTCTCTGATACTGATACGCCGGCTAGACTGGAGGAACTGTACGGACAGGAGGGATATTTGATCTGATAAACCTGCTCAGAGTACTGAACGAAAGAGTTTTCCTCAAAGTCGCCGTCCCTATATAACCTTTCTCAAGAAAGACTCCCACCCGAAAAAGCATCTCGAAGACTTCCTTTATTCTACACTGGGAGTCAGACCAAGTCCAGACTGGGAAGATGCACCAACCATCCTGGAGAGATTTGAGATCAAGTGAGTCTTTCACATCACAGTTCGTCCTGGATTCGAGACATTTTGTGGCTGGTTGGAGAGCACACGGCCCAGTGTATTAGTATTCACAAGGGACATGCTACCATTCTTGAACCATATTATCCCAACCGGTTCGCCAGAAACTTTGGTTATGATCAGACAATTCCTCCCAATGCAGAATTTCCCATCAGTATATTAGTGTACAAGGACGCCCATCTTCAGGCCATGATTTGGTGGAACTATTTCCAGAGGGTAGACCAGAAGACTGACATTCGGATTCCAGAAAACTCTGAGGAGGGCAGGATGGACTGTGCATATGCAGATGCTGACTGGGCTGGCGATCCCACCGGCAGGACGTTCCACCACTGGATACTTTCTCCCTCGTCGACATAAATGGTGGTGGGGTAGAAAGTGAGTAAACCGAACTCTCCGAGATCATAGCCGAGTACTGAACCGAATTCTTGATTCTTGAAGCAGGGCCATCTCAAAAGAAGTTCCCCAGAGGGGGCCCCCTTTCAGATTCTATCGACCACCCGTGCACGCTTCCTTTAGCGAGACTGATAGATGGGTAGTCGCCCAGGAACTACACTACGGTTCAATCGACCAGGCCCCTCAATTTGTCTTGCTCTCTGGCTCGGGAGACGAGTGCAGCCCCGTAGTGTAGTTCATTCAACGGAGAGGGAAAGCGGAATTCACATGTGACCAGAGGACTGAATCGTGCATGTGACCAGAGGACTGAATCGTGTCCAAAAATATGCATATTTGACTCCCACGGGAAGATCGGGGGAAAAGACCGATTCAGAAGTTCCCCATATTGTGCCCCGGCCCCCCTTTTTCTTTTCATGCATTTGCAAGCGCAGGGTTTTCATGAAATGAATAGATGTTCTTAGCTTATTCCATAGATCAGAGGTCTATCAATGTAGGAAGAGTGGCTTCGACCTATACCCTTTCGAGGTTTGAGTCCTGTAGTTCACGAAGATAGCCTAAACAGCGGATTCTATCACACCGGATTTGCGGCATAAGCGTAAAGAAGAGTCCCCATAGGGGGCACCCAATCTCTTTTGTCGGAGAAGGAAGACTAGCTATATGCTAAACACTAGCGCTTCGCCCTTTTCATAGGGATATCATGTACCCATCTTCCTCAAACCGATGCCTTAGCACAAAACTCAGATTAGAGACAACTGGCCCAAGGGTTCAGGCTAGACGCATCTCTTTTGAGCATTATTCCTGCCCACTCCACATATAATACTTGCTGCAGCGAAGAAAGCTTTCAGTCTCGCTGACCCGAGAGCTAACCTATGAGAAAGATTCTTTGACAACAGACCGGCTATGCGCAAGGTAAATACGGCTTCAAAACGGCGCTATACCTCGAAGAGTGACTTCTGATCATGAACAGAGAAGGAAAACCGGTTCTCAGTCTCATAAGAGAATTTCGCTTTCCCGGGCTCTCTCCCCTTGGGTGGCCTAGCTGTTGGAAAAAGAAGAGCTGTGAACGTAGAAACTTTTTGAAATAACCGTACCGTTGGTAGAGTTCTTCTTTCCGGTGTCTATGTTATAAACTCGGTCAGGCGAAGAGCAACGAAAACCTCCGGTCAAATCAAACTGGGATCGATTGAAATTGCCATTCTGAGTTGAAAGCATCTGAAAAAGGAAAGATGCTTTCAACCAACGGTCCGGGGCCCCCCTGGGGAATTTCTTCAGAACTTCCTGAATCCCGGCGTCGCCTCACGGTCCTATGCCTCTTCTCTTGGTACAGCAGCTGAACCCGGGGCCGGTCCCGGCCCCCCTTTCTGGTTTTTGCTTTTACACACCACGTTTTGATATGGTGGTGTGCTGATCAGGATCAGGTGTATCCCAATGTTTCAACAGGTATGCCGTTCTCGGTGATGACATTGTCATTGCTGACAAGCGTGTTGCGAAGGTTGACGAAGCTAGTCTTTCCCAGAGTCAGCATTTCAAGATCAAAGACGCGGCGGCAGAGTTTTGCAAAACGTTTGATAATCCGGGGTGGGTATATTGAAGGACATCTCAAATCCGTGAAAGCGGTACTCAAGACCCACCACCCACTGGGCTGATTTGCGGTTGCAAATCAGTATCCAGTTCGCAGAATATCAACTTTCTTGCGATTAGGTGGAGTCGGTTATAAAACGCTCGCAAAGATTCCGGGACACCAAAAGAAAGAAAAGGTGTCTTTTTCACTAAAAAACGGGGCACCGGTTGGGACTTTACACAAAGCCAAACTCAGCTTGAAGCATCATCCTATGGATCGGCAAACTCCGATCAAACCACCACAAATCCAAATCAGGAAGGCCTGAATGCCCT
>JAIUJO010003468.1:37500-55349 GCA_023846275.1 Vanilla planifolia | reverse complement strand
TATTCTTCCTCTTCCCCTTTATGTTCTTCCTCATCCCCTTTATTTCTTCTTCTTCTTCTTCTTTCTCTTTATCCTCATCTTCCTTGACATCTTCATCTTCTTCTTTGTGCTTCTTCTTTTTCTTCTTCTTCTTCTTTTTCTTTCTTTTTTTCTTCTTCTCCTCCATCTTCTTCTTCTTTATCTTCTTCTTATGTTTCTTCTTCTTTCTCTTCTTCTTTATCTTCTTCTTGTATTTCTTCTTCTTCTTCTTGTGTTTCTCCTACTTCTTTTCTTCTTCTTGATATTCTTTTTCTACTTCCTCTTCTTCATCCTTCTCCTCCTATTCCTCATCTTTCTCTTCTTCTCCTTCTTCTTCGCCTTCTTCTTCTTTCTCTTCCTCTTCTTCTTCTTATTCTTCTACTTGTTTCTCATTTCCTACTTGTTCTTCTTGCTCTTCTTCCTTAACTTCCTACCCTTTCTCCTCCTCTTCTTCCCATTCTTCTTCTTCCATTTCTTCTTCTTCTTCTTCTTCTTCTTCATCATCTCCTTATTTTTCTTCTTCCACTTCTTCTTCTTCTTCTTCTTCTTCTGTTTCTTCCTCCTCCTCTGCTTCTTCTTCTTCTAGTTCCTTCTGTTCTTCTTCTTCTTCTTCTTCCTCATCTTTCTCTTCCTCTTCATCAACTTCTTCTTCTTCTTCCAACTACTACTTCTTCTATTTCATCTTCTTCTCTTCTTCCTTGCCCTCGACCTCTTCTTCTTCTTCCTCTTCTTCTTCATCAACTTTTCTTCTTCTTATTCTTCTTCCCCTTCTTCTTGTTCTTCTTCCACTTCTTCTTTTTCTTCCTCCTCCCCTTCTTCTACTTCTACTTCCTCTTTGCCTTCTTCTTCCTCTCACTCTTCCTTTTCCTCTTCGTCTACCTCTTCCTCTTCATCGTCTTCTTTTTCTTCTTCTACTTCTTCATCTTCCTTCTTTAAACCATACTTCTTCCTTTGCCCATCTTATTTCTTCCTTCTTCCTTTATTCTTTCTTCCTTCCTTCTACAGTCCTACTTCTTCCATCTTATTTTATCCATCTTTTTTCTTCTTTCCTCTTTCTTCTTCTTCCTTCTTCTTCTTCTTCTTCTTCCTATTCTTCTTCTTCTATTTCAACTTCTTTGGCTTCTCTTCTTATCATTCATCCTCTTCTTCTTGTTCTTCTTCATACAATTCTTCTTGTTCTTGTTCTTGTTCTTGTTGTTGTTGTTCTTCTTCTTCTACTTCTTTTTCTTCTTCCTCATCTTCTTCTTCATCTTCTTTTTCCTCAACTTCTTCTTCCTATTCTTCTTTTTATTCTTCTACTTCTTCTCTTTCTTGTTCTTCATCTTCATCATCATCATCTTATTCTTCTTCTTCTTATTATTATTCTTCTTTTTCTTCTTATTCTTTGTCTTCTTCTTTTCCTTCTACTTAATCTTCTTTTGCTAATTCTTCTTTGCCTTCTTTTTCTTCTCCCTCTTCGTCTATTTCTTCTTATTCTTCTTCTTATTCCTCTTCTTCCTGTTCTTCTTCCTCCTCTTCTTCTTCTTCTTTTTTGTCTTCTATACTTCTTCTTCTCTTCCTCACCTTTCTTCTACTTCTTCTTCTTCATCTTCTTCTTCAACTTCTTTATCATCTCCTTCATCTTCTTCGTCTTCTTCTTCCTCCTATTCTTCTACTTTCTCTTCTTATTCTCCTTCTCGTTCTATTTCTTCCCCTTCTTCTTCTTCTGCTTCTTCTTCTTGTTCTTATTATCTTACTTTTTCCTCTTCTTTTTTTCAACTCTTTCTTCCTTCTATTTCTCATCTTTCTTTTCTTCATCTTCCTCCTCTTATTGTTCTTTTCCTTCCTCTTCTTCTTATTCCTTTCTTCTTCACCATCTTCCTACTTTTATTCTTCCACTTCTTCTACTTCATCATTTTCTTATTATTCTTCTTCGTCCTTGTCATTTTCATCTTCTTCTTGTTCTTCCTCTACCTCGTCTTCCTCCTTTTCTCTTTTCTGCTACTTCTTCTACTTCTTCTACTTCTTTCTCTCATCTTCCTCTTCTTCTTCTTCTTCTTCTTCTTCTTCTTCTATTTCTTCTTCCTCTTCTTCTTCTTTTTTTTCAACCTCTTCTTCATCCTCCTCCTCCTGCTGTTCCTCACCTTGCTCTTCTTCTTACTCCTCTTCTTCTCCTTCTTCATCGTCTTCTTATTCTTTCTCTTCCTCTTCTTCTTCTTATTCTTCTACTTTTTTCTCTTCCTTTTCTTGTTCTTCTTCCACTTCTTCCAAATCTTCCTCTTCCACTTCCTCTTCTTCTCCTCCCATTTCTCTTCTTCTTCTTCTTCTTTTTCTTCTTCTTCTCCTTCTTCTTGTTATTCCTCATCATCTTCTTCTTCTTCTTCTTCTTCCTCGTATTCTTCAACTTCTTCTTCTTGTTCTTCATCATCTTCTTCTATTGCCTCTTCTTCTTCTTCTTCTTCTTCTTCCTCTTCTTCTTCCTCCTCTTCTTCTTCTTCATTTTTCTCATCTTTTTCTTCCTCTTTTTCTTCTTCTTCTACGTCTCCTCCTTCGTCTTTGTCTTCTTCTTCTTCTTCTTCTTCTTTGTCTTCATCATCATCATCATCTTCTTGTTCTTCTTCAACTACTACCACTACTACTACTTCTTATTCAACATTATCTTCTTCTTCTTCTTCTTCTTCTTCTTTTCTTCTTCCCCTTCTTCATCTTCTTCTTCTTCCTCTACTTCTTCTTCTTTTGTTTCCTCTTCCTCTTTTTTTTCTTGTTCTTCTTCTTTTTCTTCTACTTCTCTTATTTTTCTTACTCTTCTTCTTCTTCTTCTTCTACTACTTTTTTTTCCTTATCTTCTTATTCTTCTTCTGATTCCTCTACTTCTTCTTCTTCTACTACTTCTTTTGCTTCTTCTTCTTCTTCTTTATCTTCTTCTTCTCCTTCTTCGCCTTCTTTCTCTTTTTCTTCTTCTTTTTCTTCATCTTCTTCTTCCTCTACTTCTTATTCTTCCACTTCCACTTTGTCTTCTTCTTCCTATTCTTCTTCTTATTTCTCTTCCTCTTCCTTTTCTTCATCTTCTTCATCTTCCCCTTCTTCTTCTTCTTCTTCTTCTTCTTCTTCTTCCTTCTTCCATCTTCCTTCTTCCATCATACTTCTTATTTCTTCCTTCTTTCTTCTTCCTTCATTCATCATATTGTCTTCTTTTATATTCTTTCTTCCATCTTCTTTTTTCCTTCTTCTTTCTACTTTCTTCATTGTTCTTTCTCCTTCTTTATTCTTCTTCTTCTTCTTCTTCTTCCCCTTCTTTTTCTTCTTCTTCATCTTCCTCATCAGCTTCTTCTTCTTCCACTTCCTCCACTTCTTCTTCTTCTTGTTCTTCTTCTTTTCTTTCTTTTTCCTCTTCCTTTTTTTAATTCTTCTTCTTCCTCCTCCAATTCCTCATCTTCCTCTTCTTCTGCTTACTCTGCTTGTTCTTTTTCTTCCTCCTCTTCTTCTTTCTCTTCTTCCTCTTCTTCTTATTCCTCATCTTTCTCCTCGTCTTCTTCTTGTACTTCTTCTTCTTCCTCCTCTTCTTCATCTTCTTCTTTTCTTCTTCTTCTCCTCCCATTTCTCCTCTTCTTCTTTTTCTTCTTCTTCTTCTCCTTCTCCACCTTCTTCTTGTTATACCTCGTCTTCTTCTTCTTCTTCTTCTTCTTCTACTTCTTCTTCTTTTTATTCTTCTTCTTCTTCTTCTTCTTCTTCTTCTACTATTTCTATTTCCTCTTCTTTTTCTACTTCTTCTTCTTCCTCTTCTTGTTCTTCTACTCTTCTTCTTCTTCTTCTTCATTTTCTCATCCTTTTCTTCCTCTTTTTCTTCTTCTTCATCTTTTTCTTCCTCTTCATCTTCTTCTTCATCTTCTTCTTCATCTTCATCAACATCTTCTTCTTCTTCTTTTTCTTCCCTTCTTTATCTTCTTCTTCTTCTTCCACTTCTTTTTTCTTATCCTCTTATTCTTCTTCTGATTCCTCTACTTCTTCTTCTTCTACTACTACTTCTTTTGCTTCTTCTTCTTCTTCTTCTTTCTCTTCTTCTGCTTCTTCTTCTTCTTCTTCTTCTTCTTCTTCTTCTTCTTCTGCTTTTTCTTTGTCTTCTTCTTCCTCTTCTTTTTATTCTTCCACTTTTTCTTCTTCTTCCTCTTCCTTTTCTATCTTCTTCTTCTTCTTCTTCTTAATCTTTCTTCCTTCTTCGATCTTCCTTCTTCAATCATCTTTTTGTTTCTTCCTACTTCCTTCTTCCTTCTTCCTTCTTTTTTCTTCCTACTACCTTCTTCTTTCTTCCTACTTTCATCTTCTTTCTTCCTTCTTCTGTCTACTTTCTGTATTCTTCTTTCTCATTTATTCTTCTTCTTTCTTCTTCTTCTTCTCCTTCATCTTCCTCATCATCTTCATCTTCTTCTTCTTCTGCTTCTTCTTCTTATTCCTCCAGTTCTTCTTCTTCTTCGACTTCTTCTTCTTCTTCTTCTTTCATTTTCCTTCTTTTTTCAACTTTTTCTTCTTCTTCCTCCTCCTCCTATTCCTCATCTTCCTCTTCTTCTGCTTACTCTTATTGTTCTTTTTCTTCCTCTTCTTCTTTCTCTTCTTCCTCTTCTTCTTATTCATCATCTTCCTCCTAATCCTCTTGTTGTTCTTCTTCCTCTTCTTCCTCTTCTACTTCTCTTCTTTTTCTTCTTCCTATCCTTTTTCCTTTTCTTCTTCTTCTTCTTCTTCTTGTTCTTCCTTTTCCTATTCCACTTCTTCTTCATCCTCATCTTCTTCTTCTTCTTCTTTTTCTATCTCTTTTTAATCATCTTCCTCATCTTCTCATTCTTCTTCCTATTCTTTCTTCTTCTTCTCCTTCTTCTTCTTCTTCATCTTTTCTTCTTCTTCTTCTTCATCTTCTTCTTCTACAACTTTCGCTTCTTTTTCTTCTTCTTCCTTTTTACTTCCTCTTCTTCATCCTTCTCGTCCTGTTCCTCATCTTTCTCTTGTACTCCTTCATCTTCTTATTCTTTCACTTCGTATGCTTCTTCTTATTCTTCAAATTCTTCTTCATCTTCTTCTTGATCTTCTTACACTTCTACCTCATCTTCCTCTCATTTTTCATTTTCTTCTTCCTTTTCTTCTTCTTCCTTCTTTTTCTCTTCTTCTTCTTCTTCTTCCTCTTCTCCTTCTCCTTGTTCTTCCTCTTCCCCTTCTTCTTCTACCTCTTCAACTTCTTCCCTTTCTTCTTCTTCTTCTTCTTCCGATTCTTCATGTTCTTCTTCTTCTTCGTCTTCTTCTTCTTCTTTTTCTTCTTCTTTTTCTTCCTTTTCTTCTTCCTCCTCTTCTTCTTCTTCTTCAATTTGCTCTTCCATAGCTCTTCTTCTTCTTTTTTCTCATCTTTTTCTTCCAGTTTTTATTCTTCTTCCTCTTTTTCTTCTTCTTCTTCTTCTTCTTCTTCATCTTCATCTTCATCTTCTTCTTCTTTTTCTACTACTACTAATAATACTACTACTAGTACTACTGCTTCTTCTTAATCTTCTTCTTCTTCTTCTTCTTCTTCTCTTCTTCACCTTCTTCATCATCTTCTTCTTCATCTTCTTCGTCTTCTTCCTCTTCTTCATCTTCTTCTTTTTCTTCTTCTTCTTCAACTTCTTCAATTTCCTCTTCTTCTTCTTCTTCTTCTTCTTCAAATTCTACTTCTCCTTCTCCTCTTCATCCTATTTTTCTTCTTCTTCTTCCACTTGTTCTTCCTTATCTTCTTATTCTTCTTTTGATTCCTCTACTTCTTCTTTTTCTACTTCTTCTTATTCTACTTCTTCTTATTCTTCTTCTTCTTCTTCTTGTTTACCTTATTCTTTTTTTGAAACTCTTTGACCCTCGAATTTTGGGAAAGATTCCATATTAATAGCAATGAAAGAGAACCTGATCGAACCCTCTCGGATCTTTCTTGAGGGAGGATAGGAGAGACCATAAGATTCTCTTCTTTCCGTATGATCCACCGTCCATCCATGGGTCCTGCTCCCACTGTAATCAATACTCGGTTCGTCGAGGCAGGTCAACGTCTGGTCTAGTCATTCCTGTTCTTCTTCTTCATCTTCCACTTCCACTTTGCCTTCTTCTTCTTCCTCTTCTTCTTCCTTTTTCTCTTCCTCTTCCTTTTCTTCGTTTTCTTGTTCTTGTTCTTCTTCTTCTTCTTAAGCTTCTTTTGTCTTCCTTCTTCGATCTACCTTCTTCTATCATCCACCTTCCTTCTTCTTTCTTCATCTTCTTCTTCTTATTCTTCCTCATTCTCCTCATCTTCCTCATCATTTTCTTCTTCTTCTACTTCCTACTTCTCTTCTTCTTTTAATTCTTCTTCTTCTTCTTCTTCTTCTTCTTCCTCTTCTTCTTCATCATCTTCTTTTTCTTCTTACTCAACTTCCCCATCTTCTTCTTCTTCTCCCATCCTCTTCTTCTTCTTCTTCTTCTTCTTCTGCATTTCCTTCTTTTTCTTCTTCTTCTTCTCTTTCTACTTCTTTTTCTTCGTCATCTCCTTGTTTCTCATCTTTCTCTTTCTCTTCTCCTTCTTTCCCTTCTTATTATTATTATTATTATTCTTGTTCTACCTCATCCTCTTTTTATTCTTCTTTCTCTTCTTTCTCATCTTCCTCTTTTTCTTCTTCATCTTCTTCTTCTTCTTCTTCTTCTATTTTCTCTTCTTCTTTTTCTTCTTCTTCTTCCACTTCTTCTTTTCCTTCTTTTTCTCCCCCTTCTTCTTCTTCTTCTTCTTATTCTTCTCGTTCTTGTACTTGTTCTTGTTCTTCTTCTTCTTCCTCCTCTTCCTCTTATCTCCTTTTTCTTCTTCTTCTTCTTCTTTGCCTTCTTCTTCTGCTTCTTCTCCTTTTTCCTCAACCTCTTTGTGTTCTTCTTCTTCTCCTTCTTCTTCTCCTTCTTCTTCTTCTTCTTCTTCTTTTATTTCTTCTTCCTCTTTGTCTCATTCTTCTACTTCTTCTTCTTCTTCTTCTTCTTTTTCTTCTTCTTCTTCTTCTTTGTCTTTTGCTTCTTGTTCTCCATCCTCTTCTTTTTCAGCTTTTCTTCTTCTACTTTTTTCCTCTAGTAGTTCACTTCTTCGTCTTCTTCTTCTTACGCATCTTCTTTTCTTCATCCTATTATTCTTTTTGTTCTTCGTCTTCTTCTTCTTTTTCTCCTTCTTCTTCTTCTTCTTATTCTGCTTCTTCTACTTCTTCCTCTTCTTCTTCTTCTTGTTCATTTTCTTCATCATGTTCCTCTTTTTCCTCTTCCTCGTCTTGTTCTTCTTCTTCGTCTTCTTCCTCTTCCACTACTTCTTCTTCTTTCTCATTTTCCTCTTCTTCCGTATCTTCGTCACCTTCTTCTTCTTCTTCTTTTTCCTCATCTTCTTCATCTTTCACTTCTACTTTTTCTTCTTCTTCTTCTTCTTCTTTTTCATCTTCTTCTTCTTCTTCTTCCCCTTCTTCATCTTATTCTACTTCTTTTCCTTTTTTCTTCTTGTTATTCTTCTCTTTATACTTCTTGTTCTTCTTCCTCCTCCACTTATTCCACATCTTCCTCTAATTCTTTCTGTTCCTTTTCTTCTTGTTGCTTTACTTCTTTTTCATCTCCTTCTTCTTTTTCATCTTTTTCTTGTTCTTCTTCCTAAACTTCCACATCTTCCTCTTCTTTTATTCTTCTTCTTCCGCTTCTTCCTCTCTTTTCTCTTCTTTATCTTCTCCTTCTTCTTCTTCTTTCCCTTCTTCTATATCATCCTCTTCTTCTTCATATTCTACTTCTTCCTCTTCCTCTTCTCCTTCTTTTCCTCCTTTTTCTTCTTCTTCTTCTTCTTCTACTTCTTTTTCATTCTGCTCTTCTTGTTCTTCTTCTTCTTTACTTCTTCTTCTTCTTCTCCTTGTTGTTTTTGTTCTTCTTTTTCTTCTTCTTCTTTTTCTTTTTCTACTTCTTCTTCAACTTCCTCTTGTTCCTCATCTTGCTCTTCTACTTCTTTGTCTTCTTCTTCTTCTTCTTCCTCTTCTTAAACTTTTTCATCTTCTACTTCTACTTCTTCTTCTTTATCGACTTCTTCCTCTTCTTCTTCTTCCTCTTCTTCTTCTTCTTCTTCTTCTTTTTCTTCTACTACTTTTTCTAATTCTTCTTCCTCTTCTTTTTCTTCTTCTTCTTCTCCTTTTTCTACTTCTTCTTTTACCACCAGTAGTTCCTCTTCTTTCTCTTCTTTTTCTTCTTCTTCCTCATCTTCTTCTTTCTCTTCTTCTTATTCTTGTTATTCATATTCTTCTTCTTCTTCACATTTATCTTCTTCATCCTTTTCTTCTTCTTTTTCATCCTTTCCATCTTCTTCATTTTATTCTTCCTCTTGTTCCTCCTTTTCTTCTTCATCTTTCTTCTTTTGCTCTTCTTCTTCTTTATCATCATCTTCTTCTTTCTCCTCTTCCTCATATTCTTCTTCTTCATTTTCCCAGTTTTTCTACTTCTTTTTCTACTTCTTCTTCTTCCTCTTGTTCTTATTGTTTCTCTTCTTCTTCTTCTTCTTCTTCTTCGTTTTCTTCTTCATTGTCTTCTTCCACTTTTTTTCTCTTCTTCTTCTTCTTCCACTTCTTCTTTATCATCATCTTTTCCTTACTTTTCTTGTTCTTCTTCTTTTTATACTTCTTCAATTTCTTTTGCCTCCTTTAGTTCATCATCTTCCTCCTCTTCTTCTTCTTCATCTTATTTTTCCTCTTGCTCTTCTTTCTCTTCTTCTACTTCTCATTCTTTTCTTCTTCCTCTTCTTTTGCATCTTCCTCTTTAACTTTCTACACTTCTTCTTCCTTCTATTTCTCTTCTTCCTCTTTTTCTTCAAGTTCTTCTTCATCCTTCTCTTCCCCTTCTTCCTCTTAGTCTTCATCTTCTTCTTCTTCTTCTTCTTTGCCTTCATCTTCTTCTTCTTCTTTTTCTTCTTCTTCTTCTTCTTCTTCTTCTTCTTCTTCTTCTACTACTACTACTTCGCTTTATTTGGTCTTCTTCTTTTTCTATTGCTTCTTCCTCTTGTCTTCTTCTTCTTCTTCTTCTTATTCCTCTTCTTGTTTTCCTTCATCCTCTTTTACCTCTTCTTCATCTTCGTCCTAATCCTTTGCTTCTTTTTCTTCTTCTTCTTCTTCTTCTTCTTCTTCTTCTTCTTCTTCTCCTTCTACTACTACTAATACTTCGTCTTCATCTTCTTCTTCTTGTTCTTTTTCTACTTCTTCCTCTTCTTCTTTCTCCTCTTGTTCCTCTTCTTTCTCTTCTTCTTCTTTCTCTTCTTATTCTTCTTTTTCTTCTTTTTATTCTTCTTCTTCTCTTTTTGTTTCTTCTACTTCTTCTCCTTCTTCTACTACTACTTCTTCCTCCTGTTTTTCTTCTTCTTCTTCCTTTTCTTCCTCCTCTTCTTCCTCTTTTTCTTCTTCCACCTCTTCTTCTTCTTCCACATGTACCTCTCTTCTTCATCTTCCTCTTCCAATTTTTCTTCTTCTCCTTCTTCTCCTTCTACTACTACTAATACTTTTTCTTCATCTTCTTCTTCTTCTTCCTCTTGTTCTTTTTCTACTTCATCCTCTTCTTCTTTCTCCTCTTGTTCCTCTTCTTTCTCTTCTTCTTCTTTCTCTTCTTATTCTTCTTTTTCTTCTTCTTCTTCTTCTTCTTCTTCTCCTTTTGTTTCTTTTACTTCTTCTTCTTCCTCCTATTTTTCTTCGTCTTCTTCCTTTTCTACTTCCTCTTCTTCCTCTTTTTCTTCTTCCACCTCTTCTTCCTCTTCCACCTATTCCTCTCTTCTTCATCTTCCTCTTCTTATTCTTGTTCTTGTACTTCTTCTTCTTCTTCTTCTTGCCCTCATCTTCTACTTCTTCCTCATCTTCTTCTTCTTGTTCCTTCTCTTTTTCCCCATCTTCCTAGTCTTCTTCTTTTACTTCTACTTTTTTCTTCTTCTTCGTCTTCCAAATCTTCTTCTTTCTATTCTTCTTTTTCTTCTTCTTCCTTTTCTTCTTCATCTTCTTCTTCTTCTTCTCCTTCTTCTTCTTCTTCTTCCCTTCATCTTGTTCTTCTTCTCCTCTTCTTCCTATTCTTCTCGTTCTTGTTCTTCTTCTTCCTATTCTTCTTGTTCTTGTTCTTCTTCTTCTTCCTCTTCTTCTTCTTCTTCATCTTCCTTATCCTCCTATCTCCTTCTTCTTCTTCTTCTTCTTCTTCTTCGCCTTCTTCTTCTATCTCTTCTCCTATTTCCTCAACATCTTTGCCTTCTTCTTCTTGTCCTTCTTCTTCTTCTTCTTCTTGTTCTTCTTCTTCTTCCTCTATTTCTTCTTCCTCTACATCTTATACTTCTAATTATTATTATTATTATTCTTCTTCTTCTTCTTATTTTCTTCTTTTTCTTCTGCATGTTGTTCTCCATCCTCTTCTTTTTCATCTTTTATTCTTCTTCTTCTTCTTCTCCTTTTTTTCCTTCACTAGCTCACTTCTTCGTCTTCTTCTTCTTACGCATCTTCTTTTCTTCATCATGTTTTCCTTTTTGTTATTCTTCTTCTTCTTCTCTTTCTTTTTCTTGTTGTTCTCCTTCTTCTTCTTCTTTTTCTCCTTCTTCTTCTTCTTTTTCTCCTTCTTCTTCTTTTTCTCCTTCTTCATCTTCTTCTTCTTCTTATTCTTCTTCCTTTTCTTCTTCTTCCTGTTCGTTTTCTTCATTATGTTCCTCTTTTTTCTCTTCCTCGCCTTCTTCTTCTTCTTCTTCTTCCTCTTCCACTTATTCTTCTTCCTTATCTTCCTCACCTTCTTCTTCTTCTTCTTCTTCCTCATCTTCTTCTTCTTTTTCTTCTTCTTCTTTCACTTCTACTTTTTCTTCTTCTTCTTTCACTCCTACTTTTTCTTCTTCTTCTTCTTCTCCCCCTTCTTCATCTTATTCTACTTCTTTTCCTTTTTTTCTTCTTCTTCTTCTTCCTGCTCCACTTATTCCTCATCTGCCCCTCATTCCTCTTGTTCTTCTTCCTGTCGCTCTACTTCTTCTTCATCTTCTTCTTCCTCTTCTTCTTGTTGTTCTTCCTCCTGAACTTCCACATCTTCCTCTTCTTCTTCTTCTTCTTCCTCCTCTTCTTGTTCTTCTTCTTCTTCTTTCTCTTCTTCACCTTCTCCTACTTCTTCATCTTTCCCTTCTTCTTTATCTTCCTCTTTCTCTTCTCCTTCTTCTTCTTCTTCTCCTTCTTCTTTTTCTTCTTCTTTTTCTTCTCCTCCTTCTTTTTCTTCTTCTTCTTCTTCTTCTACTTCCTTTTTTTTCATTCTCCTCTTCTTCTTCTTCTTCTTTACTTCTTCTACTTCTTCTCCTTGTTCTTCTTGTTCTTCTTTTTTTTTCTTCTTTTTCTTCTTCTTCTTCTTCTTCTTCTTCTTGTTTTTGTACTTCTTCTTCTTCAACCTCCTCTTGTTCCTCATCTTCCTCTTCTTCTTCTTTGTCTTCTTCTTCTTCTTCCTCTTCTTGAACTTCTTCTTCTTCTACTTCTACTTCTTCTTCTTCTTTATCGACTTCTTCGTCTTCTTCTTCTTCATCTTCTCCTTCTTCTTCTTGTTCTTTTTCTTCTACTACTTCTTTTTCTCATTCTTCTTCCTCTTCTTTTTTTTTCTTCTTCTTCTTCTTTTTCTACTTCTTCTTTTACCTCCACTAGTTCCTCTTCTTTCTCTTCTTTTTCTTCTTCGTCCTCATCTTCTTCTTTCTGATCTTCTTGTTATTGTTATTGTTATTCTTTTTCTTTTTCTTCCTATTTTTCTTCTTCTTCCTCTTCTTCTTCTTCTTCGTCCTCTTCAACCTCTTCATTTTATTCTTCCTCTTCTTCCTCCTTTTCTTCTTCATCTTTCTCCTCTTGCTCTTCTTCTTTTTCATCATCTTCTTCTTCTTCTTTCTCCTCTGCCTCATCCTCTTCTTGTTCATCTTCCCACTTTTTCTACTTCTTTTTCTTCTTCTTCTTCTTCTTCTTCTTATTCTACATTCTTTTCTTCTTCTACTTTTCTTCTTTTTCATCTTCTTCTTCTTCTTCTGCGTTTTCTACTTCTTCGTCTTCTTCCTCTTGTTTCCTCTTCTTTTTTTTCTTCCACTTCTTCTTCTTTATCTTCATCTTTTCCTTCTTTTTCTTGTTCTTCTTCTTCTTCTTCTTTTGCCTCCTTTTGTTCGTCATCTTCCTCCTCTTCTTCTTCGTCATCATCTTATTTTTCTTCTTGTTCTTCTTTCTTTTCTTCTACTTCTCATTCTTTTTCTTCTTCCTTATCTTCTTTCTTGTTCTTCTTCCTCTTCTTTTACATCTTCTTCTTATCTTCCTCTTTTACTTTCTCCACTTCTTCTTCCTTCTATTTCACTTCTTCTTCTTTTTCTTCAAGTTCTTTCTCTTCCTTCTCTTCCCCTTCTTCCTTTTAGTCTTCATCTTGTTCTTCTTCTTCTTTTGCCATCATCATCTTCTTCTTCTTTTTCTTCTTCTTCTTCTTCTTCATCTTCTTCTTCTACTACTGCTTTGCTTTATTTGATCTTCTTCTTTTTCTGTTGATTCTTCTTCCACATGTCTTCTTCTTCTTCTTATTCCTCTTCTTGTTGTCATTCATCTTCTTCTATGTCTTCATCGTCTCCTACCTCTTCTTCATTTTCTTCTTTTTCTTCATCTTCTTCTTCTTCCTCTTCTTCTGCATCAATCTAGTCATCTTCTTCTTCTTCTTCTTCTTCTTCGTCTTCCCCTTCTTCATCTTATTCTTCTTCTTCCTCTTCTTCTTCCTTTTCTTCTTCTTCTTCTTCTTCTTTTTCTTCTTCTTCCTCCTCCTCTTCCTCTTCTTTTTCTTCTTCTTCTTCTTCTTCTTCTTCTTCTTCTTCTCCTCCTCCTCCTCCTCCTCCTTCTTCTTCTTCTTCTTTCTCTTGTTCTTATGATTTTTCTTTTTCTTTTCTTCTTGTTCTTATACTTCTTCTTCTTCTCCTCCTCCTCCTCCTTCTTCTTCTTTCTCTTGTTCTTATGATTTTTCTTTTTCTTTTCTTCTTGTTCTTATACTTCTTCTTTTTCTTCTACTTGTTCTTCTTCTTCTTCTTCTTCATCATCATCTTCTTCTTCCTCTTCATCTTCTTCTTCTTCTTCTTCAACTTCTTCCTCTACCTCTTCTTCTTGTTATTCTTCTTCCTCTTCATGTTTATCTTCTTCTTCTTCTTCTCCTTCTTCTACTCTACACCTACTTCTTCTTCTGCTTCTTTTTCTTCTTGTTGTTGTTCTTCCTCTTCCTCTTCTTCTTCTTCTTCTTCTTCTTCTTCTTCTTCTTCCCCCACTTCTTCTTCCTCTTCTTCTTCATATTCTTCTTCTTCTTCTACTTCTACTACTACTAGTAGTACTACTACTTGTTATTCTTCTTGTTCTTCTTGTTCTTCTTTTCTTCTTCTTCATCTTCTTCTTCTTCTTCTTTGCCTTTTTCTTCCTCTTCTTCTTCTTGCTCTTCAGTTTCTTGTTCTACTACTACATATTTTTCTTCTTCATCTTCTTCTCTTCCTCCCCTTCTTCATCTTCTTCTTCTTCTTCTTCTACTTCTACTTCTTCTTCTTTTTCTTCTTCTTCTTCTTCTTCTACTTCCTCTTCTTCTTCTTCTTCTTCTTCCTCTTCTTCTTCTTCTTCATCTTCTTCTTCTTCTTCTTCTTCTTCTTCTTCTTCTCCTTGTTCTTCTTCTTCTCCCCCTTCTTCTTCTTCTTCTTCTTCTTCTTCTACTTCTTCTTCTTCTTCTTCTTCTTCTTCTTCTTCATCTTCATCTTCTACTTCTTCTCCTCTTCTTCTTTTTCTTCTTTTTCTTCTTCTTCTTTCACATCTTCTTCCTCTTCTTTTTCTTCTTTTTCTTCTTCTTCTTTCACATCTTCTTCCTCTTCTTCTTCTTATACTTCTTATTCCTCTGCTCCTTCTTCTTCTACTTCTTCTTCTTCCTCTTTCTCTTCATCTTTTTCATCTTTTTCTTCTTTTTCTTCCACTTGCATTTTGTCTTCTTCTTCCTCTTCCTCATCCTTTTCCTCTTCTTCTTTCTCTTCTTCTTCTTACTTTTCTTCTGCTTCTTATTCATTCTTCCTTCTTCCATCTTACTTCTTCCTTTGTCCTTATTTCTTCCTTCTTCCTTCTTCATCTTCCTCATCATCTTCTTGTTCTTCTTCTTTCTCTTCCTCCACTTCCTCTTTTTCTTCTTCTCCTTCTTCTTCTACTTCTACTTCTTCCCCTTCTTTTACTTCTTATTCTTTTTCCTTTTTTCTTCTTTTCATTCTTCTTCTTCTTCTTCTTCTTCTCTTCTTCTTCATCTTCTTCTTCTTCTTCTTCCTCCCCGTCTTCCTCTTCTTCTTCTCTTCCACTTTTTCTTCTTCTTTTTCCTCTTCCTCTTTTTCCTCTTCTTCTTCTTCTTATTCTTCTTCTTTATCTTCATCTTCCCCTTCCCTTTCTTCTTTTTCTTTTACTTCTACTTCTTCTTTGTCTTCTTCTTCCTCCTCTTCTCCTTCATCCACTAGTTCTTCTTCTTGTTCTTCTACTACTGCAATGACATCTTCTTCTTACTCTTCTTCTCTTCTTATTTTTCTTCTTCTTCATCATCATCATCATGATGTTCTTCTCCATCTTCATCGACTTTTCTTCTTCACCATCATCGGTTTCATCATCTTCATCCTCTTCTTCTTCTTTTACATCTACTACTTCTTTGTATTCTACTTCTTCCACATCTTCTTCCTCTTATTGTTTTTATTCTTTTTCTGATACCTCCTCTCCTTCTTCTTCTTCTTCTTCTTCTTCCTCTTTTTCTTCTTGCTTCACTTCCACTTTGTCTTCTTCTTCCTCTTCCACTTTCTCATCTACGTCATTATCTTCTTCTTCTTCTTCTTCTTCTTCTTCTTCTACTTCTTCATTCTTCGTTCTTCCATCTTCCTTCTTCCTTCGTCCCTCATATTTCTTCCTTCTTCCTTCTTCCTTCTTCTCTCATCCTTCTTCCATCTTATTTCCTTCTTCTTTCTTTTTTCATCTTTCTCCCTCTTTCTTCTTCTTCCTCTTCTTCGTCTTCTTCTTCTTCTTCTTCTTCTTCTTCATCATCTTCTTCTTCTTCTTCTTCTTCTTCTTCCTCTTCCTCCACTTCTTCTTTTTCTTCTTCTTCTACTACTTCTACTTCTTCCCTTTTCTCTTCTCCTTCTTCTTCTTCTTCTTCTGCTTCTTCATCTTCCTATTCTTCTTCTTCTTCTCCATCGCTTCTTCTTCTTCTTCTTCTTCCTCCTCCTCTTCCCCTTCTTCTTCCTCTTCTACTTCTTTTCTTTCTCTTCTTTTTCGTCACCTTCTTCTTCATCTTCTTCATAACCATCTTCTTCTTCTTCCTCTTATTCTTTTTTACTTCTACTTCTTCTTTGTCTTCTTCTTCCTCCTCTTCTTCTCTTTTGACTTCTTCTTAATAATTTTCTTCTTTTTCTACTATTTCTTCTTCTACTTCTTATTCTTATTCTTCTTCTTCTTCTCCTTCTACTACTACTAATATTTCTTCTTCATCTTCTTCTTCTTCTTCTTCTTCTTTTTCTACTTCTTCCTCTTTTTCTTTCTCCTCTTGTTCCTCTTCTTTCTCTTCTTTTTCTTTCTCTTCTAATTCTTCTTTTTCTTATTTTTCTTCTTCTTCTTCTCTTTTTGTTTCTTCTACTTCTTCTTCTTCTACTTCTTCCTCTTGTTTTTCTTCTTCTTTCTTTTCTTCTTCCTCTTTCTCTTCCACCTATTCCTCTCTTCTTCATCTTCCTCTTCCTATTCTTCTTCTCTTTCTTCTTCTTCTTCTTCTTCTTCTTCTTTCTCTCCTCTTCTACTTCTTCCTCATCTTCTTCTTCTTATTCCTCCTCTTTCTCCCCATCTTCCTAGTCTTCTTCTTCTACTACTACTTTTTGCTTCTTCATCATCTTCCAAATCTTCTTCTTTCTATTGTTCTCCTTCTTCTTCTTCCTTTTCTTCATCATCTTCTTCTTCTTCTCCTTCTTCTTCTTCTTCCCTTCAACTTCTTCTTTTACTTTTCCTTATTTTCTTCTTCTTCTTCTACAACTACTTATTCTTCTTCTTCCTCACCATGTTCCTCATCATTATCATCATCATCTTCTTCTTCTTCTATGCTTCTTTCCCTTCTTCTTCTTCTTTTTATTCTTCTTATTCTTCCCCATCTTCTTCTTATTCTTCTTCCTCTTCTTCCCCATCTTCCTCTTCTTTTCCTATCCCATCTTTCTCTTCTTCTTCTTCTTCTTCTTCTTCCCCTTCTTGAACTTCTTCTTCTTCTTCTTCTTCTTCTTCTTCCCTTTCCTATTCTTCTTCTTCTTCGTCCTCCTCCTCCTCATCCTTCTCCTTCTCTTCTTCTTCTACTTCCTATTCCTTTTGTTTTTCTTCTAATCCTTCTTCTTCTTCTCCTTCTACACCTATTTCTTCCTCTTCTTCTTCATCTTCCTCATCTTCATTCTGTTCTTCTTTATCTTCTTCATCTTTTTCTATTTCTTCCTCTTCGTCTTCTTTTACTTCTTCGTCTTCATCTTCTTGTTATTCTTCTTCTTCTTCTACTACTACTTCTTCCTCTTTCTCTTCTTCTTTTACCTCTTCTTCTTGTGCTACTACTTCTTTTTCTCCTCTTCTTTCACTTTTTCATCTTATTCTTGTTCTTCTTCCTCTTCTTCTTCTTCCTCTTCCTGTTGTTGTTCTTGTTTTCTTCATCATCTTCTTCTTCCTCTTCTTCATCTTCTTCCTAATCTTCTTGTTCTTCTTGCTTGCCTTCTACTTCAACTTCTTCCTCATCTTCCTCATCTACCTCATCTTCTTCTTCCTATTCTTCCTCTTCTTCTTCTTCTTTCTGTTACTCTTCTTCTTCTTCTTCTTCTTCTTCCTCCCCATCTTCTTCTAGTTTTTCTCCTTTATCTTCTTCTTCTTCCCCTTCTTCTTCTTCTTCTTCTTCCCCTTCTTCTTCTTCTTCTTCCTCTTCTTCTTCTTCTTCTTCTTCATCTACTAATTCTTCTCTTTCTTCTTCTTCTTTTCCTTCTTCTTCTTTTTCTTCTTCTTCTTCTTCTTCTTCTTCTTCTTCTTCTTACTTTTCTTCTCATTTTTGCTCATTTTCTCCTTGTTCCTCAACGTCTTCCACCTCACCTTCTTCTTTTGCTTCTTTTTCTTCCTCCTCTTTCCCATCTTCTTCTTCCTCCACTTTCTCTGCTTCTTCCTTTTCTTCTTCTTCTTCTTCCCCTTCTTCTTCTTCCCCTTCTTCTACCACTACTACTACTATTATTATTTCTTTTCTTCTTAATCTTCTTCTTCTTCTTCTTTTTTTTCCTCTTCTTCTTCCTCTTCTTCTTATTCTTCTTTATCTTCCTCTTCTTCTTCCTCCTCCTTTTCTTCTACTTCTTCTTCTTCTTCTACTTTTTCTTGTTTTTCTACTTCTCCTAATTATTATTATTATTATTATTATTCTTGATCTTTTTCTTTTTCCTCTACTACTATTTCTTCTTCCTACTCCTCCTCCTCTTCTTCTTCTTCTTCTTCTATTACTACTTCTTCTTCTTCCTTTTCTTCTTCTTCTTCTTCTTCTTCTTATTCATCGTCAACTTCTTTTTCTTCTTCTTCTTCTTCTTCTTCCTTTTCTTTTTCTTCTTCATCATCTTCTTCTTCTTTTTCAACTTCTTCTTCTTCTTCTTATTTGTCTTCTTTTTCTTCTTTTTCTTCTTCTTCTTCTCCTTTTTCTTCTTGTATCCCTTATTCTTCTTCTTGTTTTTCTTCTTCTTCTTCTTCCTTTTGTTCTTCCCACTCTTCTCCTCCTTCTTCTTTTTCTTCCTCCACTTTTTGATTTGCACTATCCTCACCTACTTCTTCCTCTTCTTCTCCTTTTTT
>JAIUJO010003468.1:30000-35000 GCA_023846275.1 Vanilla planifolia | reverse complement strand
TCTTCTTCTTGTTCTTGTTCTTCTTCTCCTTCTTCGTTTTCTTCGTCTTCTTCTTCCTCTTCATTTTTATTTTTCTTCTTATTATTATGATTCTTCTACTGCATCTACTTCTTCTTCTTATTCTTCTTCTCCTCCTCCTCCTCCTCCTTCTTCTTCTTCTGCTTCACTTTCTTCTTCTTCTTTTTTTCATCTCTTTCTTCTTCTTATTCTTCTTCTTCTTCTTCTTCTTCTCCTTCTCCTTCTTCTTCTTTTTCTCCTTCTTCTCCTTCTTCTTTTCCTTCTTCTCTTTCTTCTTTTTCTTCTTATTCTTCATCTTCTCCTTCTCTATGTTCTTCTTCTCCTTCTTCTTTTTCTTCAACTTCTTCATCTTTTGCTTATTATTTTCATACTTTTTTTCTTCTTATTATTCTTCTTCTTATGCTTATTCTTCTTTTTCTTCTTCTTCTTCTTCTTTTCCTCCTCCTCATTCTTTTTGTTCTTCTTCTTCTCCTCATTTGTCTTCTTCTCCACCTTCTTCTTCTACTTCCTCTTATATTCCTTCTCAATCTCCTTCTCAATCTCCTTCTCCTTCTACATCCTTTTCTTATACTTCTTCTTCTCCCTCTTCATCTTCTCCCTATTCTTCTTCTCCTTCTTCTCCTGCTTCTTCTTCTCCTTCTTCTCCTTTTTCATCTTCTTCGTCTTCTTCATCTTTTTCTTCTTCTTCTTCTTCCTCTACTACTTCTCTTCTTTTTCTCTTTCTTCTTTTTCATCTCCTCCTTCTTGTTCTACTTTTTCTTTTTTATATTCTTCTGCTTCTTCTTCTTCTTCTTCTTCTTCTTCTTGTCCTCCTCTTCATCATCCTCCTCCTTCTTCTACTTCTTCTTCTTCTTCTCCAACTTTTTTCTTCTTCTTCTTCTTATTAATATTCTCCTTCTTCCTCTTCTTCTTCTCCTTCTTCTTCTGCTTCTTCTCTTTTTCATTCTTCCTCTTATTATTATTCTTATTTTTCTTCTTCTACTTCTTCGTCTTTTTCTTTGTCTTCTTCTTGTTCCCCTTGTTCTCCTTGTTCTTCTTGCTGTTCTACTTTTTCTTCAACTTCTTCTTTCACTTCTTCCACTTCTTCTTCTTCTTCTGCTTCTTCTTCTTATTCTTCTTCTTCTTTTTCCTCTTCTTCTGCTTCTTCTTTTTCTTCTTCTTCTTCTTCGTCTTCTTCTACTTCTTTTCTTCTTCTTCTTCTTCTTCTCCTTCTATTTTTCTTCTACTTCTTATTCTTTTGCTTCATATTTCCCTACTTCTTCTCCTTCTTCTTCTTCTCATGCTTTTTCTTCTTCCTCGCCTTCATCATTTTCTCCTCCTACTTCTTGTCCATCATCATCTTCTTCTTCTATTACTTCTCCTTCTTCTTCACTTTTTTTCTTTTCTTCTTCTTCTTCTTCTTCCTCTTCTTCTTCTTCTACTTCCTTCTTCTTCTTCTTCAGCTTCTTCTTCTTCTTTTTCTTCTTCTCCATCTTCTTCTTCTTCTTCTTCTTCTGTTTCTTGCTTCCTTTTATTATTGTGATTATTTTTCGTCTCCTTCTTCTTCTTCTTCTCCTTCTCCTTCTCCTCCAACTTCTTCTTTTTGTTCTTCTTCTCCTACCTCTTCTCCATCTTCTTCTTCTCCTTCTTGTTCTTCTCCTTCTTTTTCTTCTACTCCTTCTTCTTCCTCTTCTTTTTTAATTTTGCTTCTTATTCTACTTCTTCTTCTTCTTCTTCTTCCCCTTCTTATTCTACTTCTTCTTCTTCTCCTTCTCCTTCTTCTCTTTCTCCTTCATCTCCTTCTTCTTCTTCTTCTTCCTTTTCTTCTTCTTCATCTTCTTCTTCTTCTTCTTCTAATTTTCTTTTTCTACTTCTTCTTCAACTACTACTTTTTCTTCTTCTTCCTCTTCCTCTTCATCTTCGTCTTCTTCTTCTTCTTCTTTTTCATCTTCTTCTTCTCTTCTTCTCCTTCTAAAACATCATCAACTTATTATTATTATTATTAATTTTCTGCGTTTACTTCTGTTATCTCTTCATCATGATCATCGTTATCATCATCATCGTCATCATCATCATCATCATCATCTTCTTCTTCTTCATCATCCTCTTCTTCTTCTTTTCTTCTTCTTCTTCTTCTTCTCCTTCTACTTTTTCTATTTCTTCTTTTTCTTTTGCTTCATATTCTTCTTCTTCATCTTCATCTTTCTTCTTCTTCTCATGCTTTTTCTTCTTCCACATCTTCATCATCTTCTCCTCCACCTTGTTCTTATCCATCTTCCTCTTGTTCTTCCTCTTCTTCTTCTTCTTCTTCTTCCTCTTCTCCTTTTTCGCCATCTACTTCATCTTCTTCTTCTTCTTTACGACTTCTTTTTCTTCTTCTTCTCCTTTATCTTCTTCTCCATCTTCTTCTTCTTCTTCTTCTTCTTCATCTTGCTTCTTTTATTTATTCCGATTATTCTTCGTCTTATTCTTCTTCTTCTCCTTCTCCTTCTTCTCCGACTTCTTCTTCTTCTTCTTCTTCTTCTCGTACTTGTTCTTCTCCATCTTCTTCTTCTTCTTCTTCTTCTTCTTCTCCTTCTTTTTTTCTTCTTCTCCTTCTTCTTCTTCTTCTTGTTTTTAATTTCGCTTCTTATTCTACTTCTTCTTCTTTTTTTTCTCCTTCTTCTCCTTCTCCTTCATCTCCTTCTTCTTCTTGTTCTTCTATTACTACATCTTCTTCTTCTTCTTCCTTTTCTTCCTTCTCTTCTTTTTCAACTACTACCTTTTCTTCTTCTTCCTCTTCCTCTTCCTCTTCATCATCATCTTCTTCTTCTTTTTCTTAGTCTTCTTCTTCTTGTCTTCTTTCCCTTCTACAAAATCATCAAATTATTATTATTATTAATATTCTGCGTCTACTTCTGCTATCTCTTCATAATCATCGTCGTCATCATCATCATCTTCTTCTACTCCTTTTTCTTCTTCTACTTCCTCTCCTTCTTCTAGTTCTTCTTCTTCCTCTTCTTCTTCTTCTTCTTCTACTTCTACATTTTCTTCTTTTTCTACTTGTCCTTTTTTCTTCTTCTTCTTCTTCTACTACTTCTTCTTCTTCTTCTTCCTCCTCCTCCCCTTCTTCTTCATCTTCTTCTTCTTCTTCTTCTACTTCTTCTACAACTTTATTACTACTTCTTTTTCATCTTCCTCTTTTTCTTCTTCGTCTTCTTCTTCCTCCTCTCCATCTTCTTTTTCTTCTTTTTCGTCCTCTTTGTTATCTTCTTCTTCTTCTTCTTCTACTTCTACTTTTGCTTCTTTTCTTCTTCTCCTTCTTTTTCTTTTTCTTCTTCTTAATCTTCTTCTTCTTCTTCTTCTTCTTCTTCTTCTTCTTCTTCTTCTTCCTCTTCTATGTCTATGACTACTTCTTCTTCTTCCTCTTCTTCTTCCTCTTCTTCTTCGTCTTCTTCCTCTTCTACTACTTCTTCTCATTCATAATCATCATCTTCTTCTTCTTCTTCTCCTTCAACTTCTTTTTCTTCTTCTTCTTCTTCTTCTTCCTCTTCTTTTTTCTTCATCATCTTCTTCTTCTTTTTCATTTTCATCTTCTTCTTCTTCTTCTTCTTGTCCTCATTCTACTTCTTCTTCTTCTTCTTCTACTTTTTCTTCTTCCTCATTTTCCCCTTCTTTTTGTTCTTCTTCTTTTTGTTCTTCTTCTTTTTGTTCTTCTTCTTGTTCTTCTTTGTCTTAATCTTCTTCTTCTTCTTCTTCTTCTTCTTCTTCTTCTTCTTCTTCTTCTTCTTCATGCTTTTTATTGTTAATATTATTATTATTATTCATCTTCTTCTTCTTCTTCACCTTCTTCTCCTACTTCTGGTTCTTCTTCTCGTTCTTCTTCTTCTCGATCTTGTACGTCTTCTTCTTCTTCTACTTTTTCTTCTTCTTCTTCTTCTTCTTCTTCTTCTGCTTCTTCTCCTTCTTCTTCTTCTTCTTCTTCTTCTTCTTTATTTTTCTTCTTATTCTTCTACTTCTTCATCTCCTTCTTCTTCTTCTTCTTCTTCTTCTTATTCCTCTTCTTCTTCTTCTCCTTCTTCGTTTTAACCTCTTTTTCTTTTCTTCTTCTACATTTTCTTCTTTTTCTAACACTCATTATTATTATTATCATTATTATTATTATTATTATTCTACTTCTTCTTCAACTACTTTCTTTCTTCTTCTTCTACTTCATTTTCATCATCATCATTATCATAATCGTCATCATCATCTTCTTCTTCTTTTGGTCTTCTTCTTCTTCTTCTTCTTCTTCTTCTTCTTCTTCTTCTTCTTCTTCTTCTTCTTCTTCTCTCTTCATCTTCTTCTTTCTCTTCTTCTTCGTCTTCTTCTTCTTCTTCTTCTTTTCCTTCTTCCTCTTCTTCTCCTTCTTCTTCTTTTTCTTCTTCTTCTTTTTCTTTTGTATTATATTGTATTACTTCTTCTTCTTCTTCCCTTTTTTTCTCATCTTCTTCCTCTTCTTCTTCTTCATCTTCTTCTCTACCTTTTTCTCCTTCATCTTTTTCTCCTTCTTCTACTTCTTCTTCTCAATCTACTTTTTCTTCTTCTTCCTCCTCTTCTTCTGCTTCTTCTTCTTCTACTTCTTCTACTTCTGCTTCTTCTCCTTATTTTACTTCTTCTCGCTCTTGATCTTCTTCTTCTTCCAGCATTTTCTTATTACTATTATTATTATTATTCATCTTGTTCTTCTTTGTGTCTTCTCGTTCTTCTTCTTCTGCTTGTTCTTCTTCTCCTTCCTCTTCTTTTCCACCTTCTTCTTCTTCTTCTTCTTTTTCCTCTTCTTCTTCTTCTCCTTCTTCTACTCATTTTTCTTCTTCTCCGTCTTCTTCTTCTTTATCTTGCTTCTTGTTCTTCTTCTTCTTTTTCTCCTTCTTCTTCTTCTTCTTCTTCTTCTTCCTCTTCATCTTCTTCTTCTTATTCTACTCCTCTTTGTTCTTCTCCATCTTCTTCTTCTTCTTTCTTTAGTTTTAATTCTCCTTTTTCCT
>JAIUJO010003468.1:0-2500 GCA_023846275.1 Vanilla planifolia | reverse complement strand
ACTTCTTCGTCTTCTTCTTCTTCTACGTTATATACTTCTTCTACTTCTCTATCTCCTTTCTATTGTTCATAATCATCTTCTTCTAATTCTTTCTCTTCTTCTTCTTCTTCGGCTTCTTTTTCCTCTTCATTTTCACAATATTATTCTTATTTTTCATCATCATCATCATCTTCTTCTTCTTCTTTTTCTTTTTCTTCCCCATCTTCTTCTTCTTCTTCTTCTTCTTCTTCTTCTTCTTCTTCATCTTCTTCCTCATCTTCTTTTTTATCTGCTTCTTCTTCTTCTTCTACTTCTCCTTTTTCTTCTTCGTCTTCTTCTTCCTCTACTTCTACTTCTTCGTCGTCTTCTTCATCTCATACTTTTTCTTCTCCTTCTTCATCTTCTTCTTCTTTTCTTCTTTTTCTTCTTTTTCTTCATCTTCTACCCCTTCTTTTCCTTCATTATCATCTTCTACTTGTTCCCCTTGTCCTTCCTCTTCTTCTTCTTCTTCTTCTTCTTCAACTACTTATTCTTATTCTTATTCTTCTTTTTCAACTTCTTCTTTTTCTTCCCCATCTTGTACTTCTTCATCTTCTTATTTTTCTTCTTCTTCTGTCATCTTCTTCATCTCATACTTTTTCTTATCCTTCTTCATCTTCTTCTTCTTTTCTTCTTCTTCTTCTTCTTCTTCATCTTCATCTTCTACTCCTTCTTTTCCTTCATCATCATCTTCTACTTGTTCCCCTTGTCCTTCCTCTTCTTCTTATTCTTCTTCAACTACTTATTCTTGTTCTTATACTTCTTTTTCAACTTCTTCTTTTTCTTCCCCATCTTGTTCTTCTTGATCTTCTTCTTCTTCTTCTTCTTCTTCTTCGTCTTCTTTTTCCTCTCCTTCTTCTTCTTCTTCTTCTTTTTCTTCTTTTGCTTCTTCCTCGTCTTCCTCTTCTTCTTCTTCTTCTTCTTCTTCTCCTCCTTCTCCTTATTATTATTATTATTATTACTGTTGTATTACTACTATTATTACCCTTATTATTCTTACTCTTCATCTTCTTCTTCTTGTTCTTCTTCTTTTTTCCCATCTTCTTCTTCTACTTCTTCTACTACTTCCTTGTCATCTTCTTCTTCTTCTACTTCTTTTTCTTCATCTTCTTCATCTACTAGTTTTTATTCTTCTTTTCTTATTCTTCCTCTTCTTCTTCTTCTTCTTCTCCTTCATCATCTTCTCCTTCTTCCTTTATTTCTTCTAACTCTTCTTCTTCTTCTTCTTCTTCTTCTTCTTCTTCGTCTTTTTCTTAATATTCTTGCTCTTTTTTCTTCTTCTTCTTCCTCTTAAATGTCTTCTTTTTTTTCTTCTTCTTCATCTTCTTCTTCTTCTTCGTCTTCTTCTTCTTCATCTTCTTCCTCTTCTCCTTCTTCTTACTCTTCTTCTTCTTGTTCTTGTTCTTGTTCTTCTTCTTCTCCTTCTTCTTCTTCTTCTTTTTCTTCTTGTCCATTTTCTAGTTCATTTACTTCTTCTTTTTCGTCTCCTTCTTCTTCATGGTCTTCTTCTTGTACTTCTTCTTCTTCTTATTTTCTTCTTCTCCTTCATCTTTTCTACTACTTCTTCTTCTTCTTTTTCTTGTTCTTCTTCTTCTTCTCGATCATTATCATCTTCATGTTTTTCCTCATCTTCTCCATCTTCTCCCTTCTTCTTGTCCCATTGTTCACCTTCTTCTTCTTCTTCTTTCGCATCTTCTTTTTTTTTCATCTTCTTCTTCATCATCATCTTCTTCTTTCTCTACTTCTTCTTCTTCTTCTTCTCCTAGTTCATCTACTTTTTCTTCTCATTATTCTTCTTATCATTCTCCTCCTTATTCTTCTTCTTCTTCTTCTCCTTCTTCTTCTACTTCTACTTCTTCTACTTCTTCTACTTCTTCTTCTTCTTCTCTTTCTTCATCTTCTTCTTCTTCTTTTCTTTTTCTCCTTCATCTACTTCTTCTTCTCTTTCTTCTTCTTCTTCTGCTTCTTTTTCTTCTTCTTCTTTACTCTCCTTCTTCATCTTCATCTTCTACTTCTTGTTCATCTTATTCTTATTCTTCTTTTTCTTCTTCTTCTTCTTCTTCTTTTTCTTCCTATTCTTCTTCTTGTACTTCTTCTTCTTCCTCCTCCACTTCTTCTTCTTCCTCTTCCTCTTCTTCGCCTTCTTCTTCTTCTTCTTCTTCTTCTTCTTCTTCTTCCCCTTCTTCTTTTTCTTCTTCTTCCTCTTCTTTTACTTCTACCTCTTCTTCTTCATCTTGTTCTTCTACTACTTCTTCTTCCTTATCTTCTTCTTCTTCTTGTTCTTCTTCTTCATCATCATCATCATCATCATCTTCTTCTTCTTCTTCTTCTTCTTTTTCTTCTTCTTCATCCCCTTCTTCTACCTAATCTTCTTCTGCTTCTTCTTCTTCTTCTTCTTCTTCTTCCTCTTCCTTCTCTTCTTCTTCTTCTTCTTCTTCCTTTTCTTCTTCTTCTTTTTCTTCTCCTTCTTCTTCTTCTTCAT
>JAIUJO010002066.1:50000-55402 GCA_023846275.1 Vanilla planifolia | reverse complement strand
GAAGAAGATGAAGATGAAGAAGGCGAAGAAGACGAAAATGATGTAGAAGAAGAAGAAGAAGAAGAAGTAGAAGAGGAAGATGTAGAAGAAGAAGAAGATGTAGAAGAATGAGAAGAACAAGAAGATGATGATGAAGAAGAAGATAGAAGAAGATGAAGTGGAAGAAGAAGATGATGATGCACAAGAAGAAGAAGAAGAATAAGTAAATAATGATGAGGAAGAAGAAGATTATGATAAAGAAGAAGAAGAAAAAGTAGAAGAAGAAAAGGAAGAAGAAGAGGAAGAAAAGAAGAAGAGGAAGAGGAAGAAGAAGAAGAAGAAGAAGAAGAAGAAGTATAAGAAGTAGTAGAAGAAGAAGAAGAGGAAGAAGAAGAAGAAGAAGAAGAAGAAGAGGATTAGGAAGAAGAAGAAGAAGAAGAAGAAGAAGAAGAAGAGGAAGAAGAAGTGGAAGCAGAAGAGGAAAAAGAGGAAGAACAAGATGATGAAGAAAAAGAAGGAGAAGAAGTAGAAGAAGATTAAGGAAAGGAAATGGAAAAAGAACAACGAGGTGAAGAAGAAGGAGGAGGAGGAGGAGGAGGAGAAGAAGAAGAAGAAAGAGAAGAAGAGGAAGAAGAAAAAGAAGAAGAAGAAGAAGGAGAAGAAGAAGAAAAAGAAGAAGAAGGAGAAGAAGAAGAAGAAGAAGAAGAAGAAGAAGAAGAAGAAGATGATGATGATGATGATGAAGAAGAAGAAGCAGAGGAAGAAGAAGAGGAAGAAGGAGAAGTAGAAGAAGCAGAAGAAGAAGAAGAGGAAGAAGAAGAAGTAGGAGAAGAAGAAGAAGGAGAAGAATGAGAAGGAGAAGGAGGAGAAGAAGAAAAGGGAGAAGAAGAAGAAGGAGAAGAAGAAGAAGATGAAGAAGAAGAAGAACACAAAGAAGAAGATGAGGATGAAGAAGAAGAAGAAAAAGAAGAAGTTGAAGAGAAAGAAGAAGAAGAAGAAGACAAAGAAGAGGAAGAAGACGAGGAAGAAGAAGAAGAAGAAGAAGACGAAGAAGAAGAAGGCGATGGAGAAGAAGAAGATGAAGAAGAAGAAGAGAAGAAAAACAAGTAGAAGAAGTCAAAAAAGAAGGAGAAGAAAAAGAAGAAGAAAGAAAAGAAGAAGAAGTCGAAGAAGAGGAAGAAGACAAAGAAGCGGAATAAGACAAAGAAGAGGAAGACGAACAAGATGAAAAAGAAGAAGAAAAAGAAGAAGAAGAAGAAGAGGATGAAAAAGAAGAAGAAGAAGACAAAGAAGAAGAAGAAGAAGAAGAAGAAGACGAAGGAGAAGAAGAAGGCGACGACGAAGAAGAAGATGACAACAATGATGAAGAAAAAGAAGAAGAAGAAGAAGAAGAAGAAGAGGACGAAGAAGAAAACAAAGAAGAAGAAGAAGAAGAAGAATAAGAAGAAGAAGATGAAGAAGAAGATGAAGACGAAGAGGAAGAAGAAGAAGAAGAAGAAGACGAAGAACACAAAAAAGATGTAGAAGAAGAAGAAGAAGAAAGAGAAGAACAAGAAGATGAAGAAGAAGACGAAGATGAAGAAGAAGAAGAAGAAGATGATGATCAAGAAGAAGAAGATGAAGATGATGATGATGAAGAAGAAGATGATGATGATGAAGAAGAAGAAGAAGTACAAGAAGAAGAAGAAGATGAAGAAGAGAAAGGAAAGAAGAAGAAGAGGAAGAAGAAGAAGAAGAAGAAGAAGAAGATAATGATGAAAAAGAAGAAGATGATGAAGAAGAAGAAGAATAATAGGAAGGGGAAGAAAAATAGGAAGAAAAAGAGGAAGAAGAAGAGGAAGAAGAAGAAGAAGAAGGAGGAGGAGGAGGAGAAGAAGTAGAAGGAGGAGGAGAAGAAAAAGAAGAAGGAGAAGAAGAGGAAGAAGAAGAAGGAGATGAAGAAGAAAAAAAAGAAGAAGAAGAAGAAGAAAGAGAAGATAATGAAGAAGAAGAAGAAGGAGAAGAAGATGAAGCACAAGAAGAAGAAGTTTAAGAAGAAGAAGAAGAAGAAGAAGAAGAAGAACATAAGGAAGATGATGAGCAAGAAGAAGATGAGGAAGAAAAATAAGAAGAAGAAGAATAAGAAGAAGAAGAAGAAGAAGAAGAAGAGGAAGAAGAAGGAGAGGAAGAAGAAGAAGAAGTAGAAGAAGGGGAAGAAGTAGAAGAAGAAGAAGAAGAAGAAGAAGAAGAAGAAGAGGAAGAAGAACAACAAGAAGAAGAAGTAGAATGAGAAGAAGAAGCAGAAGAAGGTGAAGAACAAGAAGAGGAAGAAAATATGAGGAAGAAGAAGAAGAAGAATAGGTATAAGATGATGAAGAAGAAGAAGAAGAAAAAGGAGAAGAATAACAAGAAGAAGAGGAGGAAGAAGAAGAGGGAGAAGTATAAGAAGAAGAAGAACAAGAGAAGGAGGGACAAGAAGAAGAAGAAGAAGAGGAAGAAGAAATATAAGAAGAAGAAGAAGAGGAAGAAAAGGAAGAAGGACAAGAAGAAGAAGAAGAGAAGGTAGAGGAAGAAGAAGAGGAAGTAGAGGAAGACGAAGAAGCAGAAGAAGAAGAAGAGGAGGATGAAGAAGAAGAAGGAGAAGAAGAAGAAGAAGAAAAAGATGAAGAAGAAGAAGAAGAAGAAGAAGAAGAAGAATTGGAAGAAGACAAAGTGGATGAACATGATGAAGAGGAAGAAGAAGATGAAGAGGAAGAAGAGAACGAAGAAGAAAGAGAAGGAGAATAAGGGGAAGACGAAGAAGAAGATGATGAAGAAGAATAATAATAAGATGAAGAAGAAGAAGATGAAGAAAAAGATGATGAAGAAGAAGAAGAAGATGAAGAAGAAGAAGAAGAAGATGAAGAAGATGAAGAAGAAGAAGAAGAAGTACTGGAAGAAGAAGAAGAAGAAGGAAATGAAGAAGTAGAAGAAGAAGAAGAAGAGGATGAAGAAGAAGAAGAAGAAGAAGAAGGAGGGGAAGAAGAATAAGACATAGAAGAAGAGGAAGAAGAAGAAGAAATTGAAGAAGAAGAAGAAGGAGAAGAACAAGTAGAAGATGATGAAGAAGAAGAAGATTAAGGTGAGGAAGAAGAAGAAGAAGAATAAGTGAAAGATGGTGAAGAAGAAGAAGAAGAAGAAGAAGAAGAAGAATAAGAAGAAGAAGAGGAGGAAAAAGAAGAAGAACAAGAAAAAGAAGAAGATGAAGAAGAAGAAGAAGAGGGATAAGTTGAAGAAGAAGAAGAAGAAGATGATGATGAGGAAGAAAAGTAGAAGTATAAGATGAAGTGGAAGAAGAAGAAGAAGAAGAAGACTAAGTAGAAGAAGAAGAAGTAGTTGAAAAAGAAGAAGAAGATGAAAAAGAAAAAGAAGAAGAAGAAGATAATGATGATGATGAAGAAGAAGAAGAGGAGCTGGAAGAATATGATGAAGAAGAAGAAAGAGAAGAATGAGAAGGGGAACAATAAGACGAATAAGAATAAGAAGAAGAAAAAGAAGAAAAGAAGAAGAGAAAGAGGAAGAGGGAGAAGTGAAGAAGAAGAAGAAGAGGAAGAATAACAAAAAGTAGTAGTAGTAGTAGAAGAAGAAGAAGAAGAAGAACCAGAAGAAGAAGAAGAAGAGAAAAATGTAGAAGAAGAAGAAGAAGAAGAAGAGGAAAAAGAAGAAGGCGAAGAAGAAGAAGATATAGAAGAAGAAGAAGAAAAAGAAGTAGAAGAAGAAGAACTCGAAGATGTAGAAAAAGAAGAAGAAGAAGATAAAAAAGAGGACAAAGTAGAATTACAAAAAAGAAGGAGATGAAGAAGAAGAACAAGAAGAAAAGCATAGAAGTAGAATTAGAAGACGAAGAAGATGAAGAAGAGGTAGGAGTAGAAGAAGAAGACATAGAAGAATAAGAAGGGTAAGAACAACAAGAAATAGAAGAATAAGAAGAAGATCACGATAATGATGAAGAAGAGGAAGAAGAGAAAGAACATGAAGAAGAAGAAGAAGTGGAAGAAGAGGAAGTGGAAGAAGAAGATGAAGAAGAAGAAGAGGAAGGAGAAGAAGAAGAAGAAGATGAAGAAGAAGAAAAATTGGAAGAAGAAGAAGAAGAAGAAGAAGTTGAAGTAGAAGAAGAAGATGGTGAAGAAGTAGAAGAAGCAGAAGAAGATGTAGAAGAAGAAGAAGAAGAAGAAGAAGAAGAAGAAAAAGAAGAAGGCGAAGAAGAAGAAGATATAGAAGAAGAAGAAGAAAAAGAAGTAGAAGAAGAAGAACTCGAAGATGTAGAAAGGGAAGAAGAAGAAGAAGAAAAAGAGGACAAAGTAGAAGTACAAAAAGAAGGAGATGAAGAAGAAGAACAAGAAGAAAAGCATAGAAGTAGAACTAGAAGACGAAGAAGATGAAGAAGAGGTAGAAGTAGAAGAAGAAGACAAAGAAGAATAAAAAGGGTAAGAACAACAAGAAATAGAAGAATAAGAAGAAGATCACGATAATGATGAAGAAGAGGAAGAAGAGAAAGAACATGAAGAAGAAGAAGAAGTGGAAGAAGAGGAAGTGGAAGAAGAAGATGAAGAAGAAGAAGAGGAAGGAGAAGAAGAAGAAGATGATGAAGAAGAAGAAAAAGAGGAAGAAGAAGAAGAAGAAGAAGAAGAAGTAGAAGTAGAAGAAGAAGATGGTGAAGAAGTAGAAGAAGCAGAAGAAGATGTAGAAGAAGAAGAAGAAGAAGAAGAAGAGGAAAAAGAAGAAGGCGAAGAAGAAGAAGATATAGAAGAAGAAATAGAAAAAGAAGTAGAAGAAGAAGAACTCGAAGATGTAGAAAAAGAAGAAGAAGAAGAAGAAAAAGAGGATAAAGTAGAAGTACAAAAAGAAGGAGATGAAGAAGAAGAATAAGAAGAAAAGCATAGAAGTAGAACTAGAAGACGAAGAAGATGAGGAAGAGGTAGAAGTAGAAGAAGAAGACATAGAAGAATAAGAAGGGTAAGAAGAACAAGAAATAGAAGAATAAGAAGAAGATCACGATAATGATGAAGAAGAGGAAGAAGAGAAAGAACATGAAGAAGAAGAAGAAGTGGAAGAAGAGGAAGTGGAAGAAGAAGATGAAGAAGAAGAAGAGGAAGGAGAAGAAGAAGAAGAAGATGAAGAAGAAGAAAAAGAGGAAGAAGAAGAAGAAGAAGAAGAAGTTGAAGTAGAAGAAGAAGATGGTGAAGAAGTAGAAGAAGCAGAAGAAGATGTAGAAGAAGAAGAAGAAGAAGAAGAAGAAGAAGAAAAAGAAGAAGGCGAAGAAGAAGAAGAAAAAGAAGTAGAAGAAGAAGAACTCGAAGATACAGAAAAAGAAGAAGAAGAAGAAGAAAAAGAGGACAAAGTAGAAGTACAAAAAGAAGGAGATGAAGAAGAAGAACATGAAGAAATGCATAGAAGTAGAACTA
>JAIUJO010002066.1:35000-45000 GCA_023846275.1 Vanilla planifolia | reverse complement strand
TAGAAGAAGAAGAAGAAGAAGAAGAGGAAGGAAAAGAAGAAAAAGAAGTAGAAGAGGGAAAAAAGAAGAAGAAGAAGAGTGCAAACAAGAAGAATAAGAGAAACAAGATGATGAAAAAGAAGAAGAAAAAGAAAAAGAGGAAGAAAGTGAACAAGAAGAAGAAGAAGAAGAAGAAAAAGAACAATAATTAGAATAATAATAATAATAATAATAATAAGTAGAGGAAGATGAAGTGGAGGAGGAGGAAGCAGAAGGAAAAGACATTGAAAAAGAAGTAGAAGAGGAAGAAGAAGATGAAGGAGAAGAAAAAGGTAAAGAAGAACATGAAGAGGAAAAAGAAGAAGAAGAAGTAAAAGAAGAAGAAGAACCAGGAGAATATGAAGAGGTAGAAGAACAAGAAGAAGAAGAAGAAGAGGAAGAAGAAGAAGAAGAAGAGGAAGAAGAAGAAGAAGAAGAGGAAGAGGAAGAAGAAGAAGATGAGAAAGAAGAAGTGGAAAAAGAAAAAGAAGAATAAGAAGCATAAGAATATGATGAGGAAGAAGAAGAAGAAAAAAAGTTGAAGACAAAGAAGAAGAAGAAGAAGAAGAAGAAGAAGAAGAAGAAGAAGGAAAAGAACAAGAAGGACAAGAAGTAAAACGAGCAGAAGACGAAGAAAAATAAGAAAAAGAACAAGAAGAAGAAGGTGAAGAAAAAGAATAAGAAGAAGAGGAAGAAAAGGAAGAAGAAGAAGAAGATGATGAAGAAGTAGATTATGAAGAAGAATATGTGAAAGAAGAAGAAGAAGAAGAAGAGGAAGAAAGAGAAGAGGAAGAAGAAGAAGAAGAAGAAGAAGAAAAAAAGAACAAGAAGAAGAAGAAGAAGGAGAACCAAAAGTAGAAGAAGAAGAAGATGATGATGAAAAGGAAGAAGAAAACGAAGAAGAATTGGAAGAAGCAGAAGAAGAAGAAGAAGAAAAGGAGGAAGAAGAAGAAGAAGAAGAAGAATAAGAGGATGATGATGAAGAAGAGGAAGAAGATGAAAAAGAAGAAGATGATGAAGAAGAAGAAGAGGAAGAAGAAGAAGAAGAAGAGAAAGAGGAAGGAAAAGAAGAAGAAGAAAAAGATGATCAAGAAGATGAACAAGAAGAAGTGGAAGAAGAAGAAGTATAAGATGATGAAGAAGAGGAAGAAGAAGAAAATGAAAAAGAAGAAGAGGAAGAAGAAGAAGAGGAAGGAGAAGAAGAAGAAGTAGAAGAGGAACAAAAATAAGAAGAAGATGAAGACGTAGAAGAACTAGGCAATGAAGAAGAATAAGAGAAACAAGAAGAAGAAGAAGAAAAAGATGAACAAGAAAGGGAAGAAGAAGAAGATGAAGAAGAAGAAAAATAAGAAGAACAAGAAGAAGAAGAAGAAAAAGAAGGAGAACAAGAAGCAATAAAAAAAGAAGAAGAAGAAGAGGAATAAGAAGAGGAGGAAGAAGAAGAAGAAGAAGAAGAAGTGGAAGTACAGGAACAAGAAGAAGTAGAGGAAGTGGAGGAAATGGAAGAAAAAGCAGTAGAAGAAGAAGTGGAGAAGAAGAAGTGGAGAAGAAGAAGAGAAAGAAGAAGATGAAAAATAAGAATAAGTTGAAGAAGTAGAATAGAAAGATGAAGAAGAAGAAGAAGAAGAAGAAGGAGAAGAAGAATATGAAGAAGTAGAAGAAGAAGAAGAAGAACAAGAAAAGGAGGATGAAGAAGAGGAAGAAGAAGGAGAAGAAGAAGTGGAAGAAGAATAACAAGAAGATGAAGAAGAAAAAGAAGAAGGAGAAGAAGAAGAGGAAGAAGTGGAAGAAAAAGTAGAGGAGGAGGAGGAAGAAGAAGAAGAAGAAGAAGATGAGGATGATGATAAAGAAGAGGAAAAAGAAGAAGAGGAAGAAGGAGAAGAAGATGATGATGATGATAAGTAAGGAGGAGAAGAAGAACAAAAAGAAGATGGAGAAGAAGAAAGGAGAAGAAGATGAAGAAAAAGAAGAACAACAACAAGAAGAAGAAGAGGAAGAGGAAGAAGAAGAAGAAGATGAAGAGGATGAAAAGAAGAAGAAGAAGAAGATGAAGAAGAAGAGAAGGAGAAGTAGAAGAAGAAGAAGAAGAAGAAGAAGAGAAGGAAGCCAAAGAAGAAAAAGAAGAAGAAGAGGAAGTAGAAGAGGAAAGAAAAGAAGAAGCAGAAGAAGTAGAAGAAGAAGAAGAAGAAGAAGAAAAAGAAGGATGAGAAAATGAAGAAGAAGAAGAAGAAGAATAAAAAGAAGAAAAATGAGAAGAAGAAGAAGAAGAAGAAGAAAGAGAAGAAGTAGAAGAAGAAGGAGAAGAAGTAGATGAGGAAGAAGAAAAAGAAGATGAACAAGAAGAAGAAGAAAAAGAAGGGGAAGAAGAATAAGAACAAGGAAAAGAAGAAGAAGGGGAAGTCAAAGAAGAGGAAGAAGAAGAAGAAGAAGAAAGAAATTATCAAGCCCCACACCTCAAACAAGTACTACTAGATAAAGAAAAAATCAGAGACTTTTTATTGTTACGATGTTGTGTGAGGAAGAAAGAAGAAGAAGAAGAAGAAGAAGTAGAAGTAGAAGAAGAAGAAGAAGAGGAAAAAAGAAGAAGACTTTTTGCTTTTACAACTATTATTATAGGAAAATTCTACCAGAGGCAGGTGACTTTCTCAATCTCCTCCAAAATCTAAAATACAAAGTCGCAACAAATCTTCCAAGGTTTTTATAGTTCTTTTTGATTAACCATCTATTTGAGGATGAAAGGCTGTACTGAACCTTAATCTTGTACCAATAGTTTGATGTATGCTCTTCCAAAAGTGAGAAGTAAATTTAGGATCTCTATTAAAGATAACAATTTTTGATATCCCATACAACCTGATAATATACTTTGCATATTCTTAAGCTAAGTTTATGGTAGAACAAGTCATCTTTATAGTAATAAAATCAGCAATTTTTGTTAGCCTACCCATAATTACCCAAATTACATTATGACCTACAGGTTATCTTGGTAATCCAACTACAAAATCCATTTCTACTTCCTCTATTTTCATTCTGGTATTGGTAATGATTGTAGTAATCCTTCAGGCTTTTATTGTTCTCCTTTGACTTGCTAGCAAATTAAACACCTTTGAACCCAATTAGTCACATCTTTCTTCAACCTTAGCCACCAGTGTTGTTGTCTTAGCTCTTGATATATTTTATTCCTTCCTGGATGGTTGGAATAATGAGAGTTGTGAGCTTCTTTTAATAGTAATTCCTTGAGTTACTGATGTGCTGGTATACATAGTCTATCTTAAAATCAGAGTAGACCATCTTAATCCAATTTAAATTTAGATTCTCTTCATTCATGGACCCTTTGGATTATCTTTTATAGTTTTGGATATTTATCCTTGTCTTCTTTAATAGACATCAACCAATCTAGCGTTATAAATAGGTGAGCTAGTAACATCATATTTTATCGTATTTTAGATTTTAATTCTAACTTATCCATCTCAAAGATCAATTACTTTTCTTCTGGGATAGTTAATAAGCTGTTAACATTAGTTTTTCTACTGAGATCATCTGATACCACATTTGTTTTAATTGAATGATATGTGATTTCTACATCATAATCTTTAATAAATTCCAACCATCTTCTTTGCCTAAAATTTAATTCTTTTTAGTGAAGATATATTTTAAGCTTTGATGATCAATAAATATCATACATTTAACTTTGTATAAGTAATATCTCCAAATTTTTAGGACAAAAATTATAATTGCTGGCTCCAAATCATACATAGGATAATTCTTTTCATGTGATTTAAGCTATTTAGATACAAAAGTAATTACCTTTTGATGTTGCATCAATACAAAACCTAGCCCTTACAATAAGGCATAACTATATATCTGATAACCCTTTGTAACTTTTAGCATTACTAGAATTGGAGCTGTAGTTAATTTCTCTTTCAGTATTTGAAAGTTATTCTCACAAGCTGCTTCTCATTCAAATTTTGTTGTCTTCCATGTTAAATTGGTTAATGGTGTGACAATCAGAGAAAAATCCTTAACATACTTCTTATAATATCTGGCCAATCCCAAGTAGCTTCTGATCTAAGTCACGGTTGTGGGTCTTTTCCAATCTATGGTAGTCGAAATCTTTTGTGGATTTATAGAGATCCCTTTTGCATTGATAATATGTCCTAAGGAAATGGCTTTGGATAACCAAAACTAACATTTCAAAAATTTGGAATATAATTGATTTCCTCTCAAAGTCTATAATGTTAAATGCAAATGTGTATATGTTCTTGCAAGGACTTCGAATAAATTAGGAAATCATCAATAAAGACAATAATAAAGTGGTCCAAATATTTCTTGAACACTCGATTCCTTAAATCCATAAAGGCTGTTGGTGCATTGGTTAGCCTAAAGGGTAGTATTAAGAATTCATAGTGTCCATACCTAGTTTTAAAAGCTATCTTCAGAACACCTTCTTGCTTGATTTTTAACTGATGATATCTAGATCACAGTTCAATTTTGGAAAAAACTACTACTTTATACAACTGATCATATAACTCATCAATCTGTAGCAAATGATATTTGTTCTTGATAATGATTTTATTGATTTCTTGATAGTCAACACACATACGAATACTATAGTCTTTTTTTTTACAAATAGGATAGGTGCCCCTCATGGGGACACACTTGGCCTAATAAATTCTTTGTCTAATAATTCTTGTAATTGTATTTTTATTTCTTGTAGTTCAATAGGTGCCATATGATATGGAGATTTTGAAATTAGCTCAGCATCGGGAATCAATCGAATTTCAAATTTAATTTCCCTATTTGGAGGTAACCCTGATAATTCCTCAAGGAAACATCTAAATATTCTTTAACTATCGATACTTCTGAGGGTTGACAAAATTATCTATCCAAATCCACAATAGATACCAGACATCCTTCCTGAACTAAAGCTCTAATACTAGATTGTCAAGCCCCCACCTCAAACAAGTACCACTACATACACAAAATAATATAGATTTTTTGTTGTTACAACATCGAATGAGGACAAGGAACAAAAACCCAAGGTGGGGATCCAATGATGAGACAAATCCCAACTCCTATTTGAACCCATTTCAAAAACAAATAATGGAACTGATCTAAAATATTTACATAGTGACTTAAAATCCCAAAATATAAACAAAATATGTTTTAAATATTTTCTCACACAAAACCACTCCTCTTTCACACATTGGGTGAAAATGCTCTCCTATATTAGCAACTTTTTCAGCTCTCGGTGTAGTGGATAAATGGGATGCATGACCTATGATGTAGGCAATAATAAGATTTTTATAGATCCTAGTAGATAAATCCATAATAATTGACAAAGTAAATGAAAAGACATACCATGAATAGTGAAGATGAATCAAATGCATAAAACTAAAACCATACAAGATGTCATATATAAAGCTAAATGAAAAACCAAAAGAAATACCAGTTCCTTATTAATTTTGATTACAGCTTTGTTATTACTGAGCCTGATTCCCTTTGACGCATTATCCTCTATGGATCCAATCATCATCAAGAAATGACCTATAGCTATCATCCAACCAAGCACATAACACTAGCCAAATATCTAATCTAAGGATCGATACCCTGTGATCCCACATGTTGAGCCTAGTGCCACCAAGAAGGTATTGTACCTATTCCTTGTGATCCAATGCATTAGACTTGGTGTAAATTATCATGGAGTCATATCACATGACACTAGGCAGATATTTAATCCGAGGATCGATAGCCTGGGATCCTACACACTGGGCCTAGTGGTGAGAATAATGTTCTATGGTATCTCTTTTTGTTATTGTCATTTTTTCAAACATTAATCTAGATAATTGAGCCATATCAAAAGACCATTTCATTCCCTATTGTTTCTTTCTTTACCATACATCTTTTTTTTAGTTTTTATGAAATTGAAATAAATAACAACAACCAAAACACCATTTGATAGTTAGAAAACCATGTAAAAATATATATTAACATGCTACATCATAGGGTTAAGAATTTATCTACCTCTTCTTGATGTCCTTATGAAAAAATCCTCACCGACCGTCACTGTCGCATGCCAGAACTCTCAAAATCCTCGTTGACTATCTCTGTCAATCTACGGACCTTACGAAATCTTCTAAGAGCACAGTGGTGGCTGGCAAAAATCCTGCACATTTTGAATTCTTGCTACAGTCACATTTTCACAGAACCTCACACTCCAACAATCTGCCCACACTCGTGTTTACACAGAAAAGCTTTCTAAACACTTTCCCTGTAATCAGATTAGTTTTCACAGAAGTACTTTTCAAAACACAACCTAGTCAGCTTTTATACCCAAGACTAAAATTTCTCGAACCCTTATGAACCAAATGCCAGAAGGCTCAAGAATTGGCTTTCTGCATAACACCACTCCAAATTCATTATTTGTACCTAGATCCTCTGCCTGGAGAGATAGACTTGCACTGAAATTCTTAAAATTGCAGATTTACCAACCACAGCCAATAACTTTAAAATTAAAAATATAACTTCCCCCAAAACGAACTTATGCTATGCTAACATCTACAAAATTACAAATCTACGCTCAACATTAAGAATTTATCCTATATCTTTAAAAAAATAATTTATTCCTTAGGGCTTCAAAAATTACAAACTAAAAACCTTCGAATCATCTCAAAGAGCACTTCTTCTTAGAAGCATAAAATAAGGGAAAATTAAGGCTGTTATAGAAATGAAGAAGAAGAAGTCAAAGAATAATAATAATAATAATAATAATAATAATAATAACAATAATAATAAGAAAAAGAAGAAGAAGAAGAAGAAGAAGAAGAAGAAGAAAAATGAGAAGAAGAAGAAGAAGAAGAAGAAGGAAAAGAATAAGAAAGAGAAGGTGATGGAGAATAAGTAGGAGAAGAAGAAGAAGAAGAAGACAAAGGAGAAGAAGAAAAGGAGGAGAAGTGAGAAGAAAGAGAAGAAGAAGAAGAGGAAGAAGATGAATAAGAGGTAGAAGGAGAAGAAGAACAAGTAGAAAAAGAAGAAGAAGAAGAAGAAGAAGAAGAAGAAGACGAACATGAAGAAGAAAAGGACCAAAAAGAAGAAGAAGAAGAAGAATAAGGAGGAGGAAGAGGAGGAGGATGAGGAGAAGAAGAATAAGAAGAAGAAGAAGAAGAAGAAGAAAAAGAAGAAGAAGAAGAAGAAGAAGAAGAAGAATATAAGAAGTAGTAGAAGTAGAAGAAGAAGAAGAAGAAGAAGAAGATAAAGAAGAAGAAGAATAAGAATAGAAAGAAGAAGAAGAAGAAGAAGAAAAAGAAGAAGAAAATGAAGAAGAAGAAGAAGAAGAAGAAGAATAAGAAGAAGAAAAAGAGGAAGACAAAGAAGAAGAATAAGGAAGAGAAGATAAAGGAGAAGAAGAACAAGGAGAAGAAGAACAAGGAGAAGAAGAAGAAGAAGAAGAAGATGAAGGAGAAGAAGAAGAAGGAGATCAAGTAGAAGAAGAAGGTTGAGAAGAAGAAAAGGAGGAAGATGATGAAGAAGAGGTAGAAGGAAAAGAAGAAGAAGAAGAAGAAGAAGAAGAAGAGGTAGAAGGAGGAGAAGAACTTGAAAGAGAGGGAGAAGAAGAAGAAGAAGAAGAAGAAGGAGAAAGAGAAGTGGAAGGAGACAAAGGAGAAGAGGTGGAAGAAGAACAACAAAAAGAAGAAGAAGATCAAGAACAGGAGGAGAAGGAAGAGGAAGTAGAAGAAGAAGAAGAAGAGCATGAGGAAGAAGAAGTAGAAGAATAAGAGGAGGAGGAAGAAGAGGAAGTAGGGGAGGAGGGGGAGGAAGAAGACGAAGATGAAGAACCAGAAGAAGAAGATGAAGAAGTAGTGCAAGAAGAAGAAGAAGAGGAAGAAGAAGAAGAAGAGAACCATGAAGAAGGAGTAAGAGAACAAAAAGAAAGAGGTGAAGTAGATGAAGAAAAAGTAGAAAGAGAAGAAGAAGAAGATGATGATGATGAAGAACAAGAAGAAGAAGAAGACAAAGATGAAGAAGACTAAGAAGAAGAAGAAGAAGAAGAAGTAGAAGAGGAGGAAGAAGAAAAGGAATAAGAGAAAGAAGAAGTAGAAAAGAAGAAGAAGAAGAAGAAGAAGAAGAAGAAGAGGAAGTAGAAGAAGAAGAAGAAGAAGAAGAAGAAGTGCAAGAAGAAGTGCAAGAAGAAGAGTGAGAAGAAGAAGAAGAAGAAGAAAGAAGAAGAAGAGGTAGAAGAAGTAGAAGAAGTAGAAGAAGAAGAAGAGGAAGAAGAAGAAGTAGAAGAAGTAGTAGTAGAAGAAGAAGACGAAGAAGAAGAAGTAGTAAAAGAAGAAAACAGTGACGAAGAAGAATTGGAAGAAGAAGTTCGAGAAAAAGAAGAACAGGAAGGAGATGAAGAAGAAGAAGAAGAGAGGAGGAAGAAGTAGAAGAAGAAGAAGAAGACGAATTTGAAAAATAAGATTAAGAAGAAGAAGAAAAGGAAGAACATGAAGAAGAAGAAGAAGAACAAATGGAAGAAGAGGAACATGGACAAGAAGAAGATGAAGAAGAAGAAGAAGAAGAAGGATACGAAGTAGAAGGAGAAGAAGAAGAAGAAGATGAAGATGAAGAAGAAAAGTAAGAATAAGAAGAAGAGGAAGAAGAAGAAGTACAAGAAGAAGAAGAAGAAGTAGTATAATATAAGAAGAAGAAGAAGGAGGAGAAGGAGAAGAAGAAAAAGAAGATGAAGATGAAGATGAAGATGTAGAAGAAAAGAAGAGGAAGAAGAAAAAGGAAAAAAAGAGGAGGAACAGGTGCAGGAGGAACAAGAAAAATAAGAAGAAGATGAAGAAGAACAAGAGGAGGAGGACGCGGAGGCAGAATCAAAGGAAGAAGAAGAAGGAGAAGAGTAGGAGGAGTAAGAGAAAGAAGAAAAAGAAGAAGAAAAAGTGGAGGAGGAGAAATAATAATAATAATAATAATAATAAGTAGAAGAAGAGGAAGAGGAAAAAGAAGAAGAAGAAGAAGAAGAAGAAGAAGAAGAAGAAGAAAAAGAAGAAGAAGAATGAGAAGAAGAACAAGAACAATAAAACAGAAGAAGAGGAAGAAGAAGAAGATGAAGAAGAACAGGAAGCAAAGCAAAGAGAGGAAGAAGAAGAAGAAGAAGATGAGGGGGTAGAGGAAGAAGAAGAACAAGAAGAAGAAATGAAGAAGAAGTTGAAAAAGAAGATCAAGAAGAAGAAGAAGAAGAACAAGAAGAGGAAGAGGAAGAAGAAGAAGGTGAAGAAGAAGAAGAAGGGGAAGTAGAAGAAGATGGAGCAGAAGAAGAAGTAGAAGCAATAAGAAAAGATGTAGAGGTGAAAAAGAAGAAGAAGAAGAAGAAGAAGGGGAGGAGAAAGAAGACGAAGAAGAAGAAGAAGAAGGACAAGAAGAAGATGAATAGGAAGATGAAAAAAGGGAAGAGGAGGAAGTAGTGGTAGAGGAAGAAGAAGAATAGAAGGAGGACGAGGAGGAAAAGAAAGAATAAGAAGAAGAAGATGAGCAAGGGGAAGAAGAAGGAGAAAAAGAAAAAGCAGAAGAGAAAGAAGAAGTAGAGGAAGAAGAAGAAGAAGAAGAATAGGAGGAAGAAGAAGACGAAGAAGAAGAAGTAGAGGAAGAAGAAGAAGAAGAAGAAGAAGAAAATGAATAAGAAGAAGAAGATGATGAAGATGAAGGAGAAGAAGAAGAAGCAGTAGAAGAAGAAGAAAAAGGAGATGAAGTTGATGAAGAATATCGAGAAGGAGAAGAAGAGGATGAAGAAGAAGAGAAGAAGAAGGACAAGAAGAAGAAGAAGAAGAAGAAGGAGGAGGCAGAGGAGGAGGTGGAGAAGAAGGAGAAGAAGAAGAAGAAGAAGAAGAAGAAGAAGACGAATTGGATGAAGAAATACGAGAAGGGGTAGCAGAAAAAGATGAAGAAGAAGAAGAAGAAGAAGAAGAAGTAGTACTAGTAGAAGAAGAAGAAGAAT
>JAIUJO010002066.1:20000-22500 GCA_023846275.1 Vanilla planifolia | reverse complement strand
GACTAAGAAAAAGAAGAAGCTGAAGAAAAAGAGGATGAGGACGGAAAAAAAGAATAATAAAGAAGAAGAAGAAGAAAAGGAAGAGGAGGAAGATGAAGAATAGGGAGAGGAAAAAGAGGAGTGGGGGAGGAGGAGGAGGAGGAAGAAGATGAAGAAGAAGAAGAAGAAGAGGAAGAAGAAGGGGAAGAAGATTGAAGGAGAATAAGAATTAAAAGAAGAAGAAGAAAAAGAAGTAGAAGTAGAAGAAGAAGAAGAAGAAGAAGAAGAAGGAGAAGAAGAATAAGAAGAAGAGGAAGAGGACAAAGAAGAAGGAGAAGAAAATGAAGAAGTAAAAGTAGAAAAAGAAGAGGAAACAGAAGAAGAAGAAGAAGAAGAAGAGGAAAAGGAAGAACAAGAAGAAGAAGAATAAGAAGAAGACGAAGTAGTAGAAGAAGAAGAAGAAGCAGAAGAACAAGAAGAAGAAAAAGTAGAAAAAGAAGTTGAAGAAGAAAAAGAAGAAGAAGAAATAGAAGTAGAAGAAGAATAAGAATAAAAAGAAGATGATGAAGAAGAAGAAAAAAAAAGAAGAAGAAGAAGAATAAGAAGAAGAAGAGGAAGAAGAAGAATAAGACAAAGAAAAAGGAGAGGAAGAGGAGGAAGAAGATGAAGAAGAGGAAAAAGAAGAAGAAGAAGGAGGAGGAAGAGGTAGAATTAGAAGAAGAAGAAGAAAAAAAAGAAGTAGAAGAAGAAAAAGAAGAGGAAAAAGAGAAAGAAGAAGAAGAATAAGAATAAGAAGAAGACAAAGTAGAAGATGGAGAAGAAGAATAAGAACAAAAAGAAGAAGAAGAAGAAGAAGAAGAAGAAGAAGAAGAAAAAGATGTAGAAGAAGAAGAAAAAGAAAAAGAAGAAGAAAAAGTTGAAGTAGAAGAATAAGAAGAAGAAGAAGAAGAAGACGGAGAAAAATGTGAGGAAAAGGAGGAGGAGGAGGAAGAAGAAGAAGAAGACAAATAAGAAGAAGAAGAAGAAGAAGAGAAAGAATAAGAAGTGGAAGAATAAGAGGTTTAACAAGAAGAAGAAGAAGAGGAGGAGGAGGAAGGAGAAGAAGAAGAAATAATAATAATAAAAATAATGATGATAATTATAAAAATAATAATAAGAAGAAGAAAAGAAGATGAATTAGAGGAAGAGGAAGAAGGAGAAGAAGAAGGAGAAGGAGAATTAAAATAAGAATAAGAAGAATAAAAAGAAGAAGAAGAAGAAGATGAAGAACATGAAGGCAAAGAAGAAGAACAAGAAGAAGAAGAAGATGACGACGATGAAGAAGAAGAATAAGAAGAAGATGAAGAAAAAGAAGAAGACCAAGATGACGAAGAAGAAGAAGAAGAGGAAAGAAAGAGGGGGAAGAAGAAAAGAAGAAAAACAAGAAGAAATTGAAAATGTAGAGGTTGGAAGAAGGAATAGAATAAGAAGAAGAAGAAGAAGAAAAAGAAGTAAAAGAAGAAAAAAGTAGAAGAAGAAGATGACAAAGAAGAAAAAGAAGAAGAAGAAGAAGAAGTAGAAGAAAAATAAGAAGAAGAAAAGAAGAAGAATAATAAGAAGTAGAAGAAGAGAAAGAACAAGAAGAAGTAGAAGAGGAAGAACAATAATGAGAGGAAGAGGAAGAAGAAGAATAAGAACGAAGAAGAAGGAAAAGAAGAAGCAGAAGAACAAAAGGAAGAAGAACAAGAAGAACAAAAGAAAGAGAAGAAAAAGGAAAATAATGAGAAGAAGAAGAAAAAGTAGAAAAAGAGGAGGATGAGGAGAAGAAGAAGAAGAAGAACGAGATGAAGAAGAAGTACAAAAAGATGATGAAGAAGAAAAAGTAGAAGAAGTAGAAGACAAAAAAGAAGAAGAGGAAGAAGTAGAGAAGAAGAAGAAGAAGAACAAGAAGAAGTAGAGAAGAAGTAGAAAAAGAAGAAGATAAAGAATAAGAATAAGAAGAAGAAGAGAAAGAACTTGAAGAAGGGAAAGAAGAAGAAGAAGAATAAGAGGAAGAAGAAAAGGAAGAAAAAGAAAAAGTAGAACAAGTAAAATAAAAAGAAAATGAATAAGAAGAAAAAGAAGAAGAAAAAGAAGATGATGAAGAAGAAGAGGAAGAAGAAGAACTGGAAGAGGAAGAAGAAGAAGAAGAAGAAGGAGAAGAAGAAGTAGAAGAAGAAGATGATGATGATGATGAAGAAGAAGAAGAAGTTAGAGAAGGAGAAAATGAAGAAGAAGTCGATGAAGTAGAGTAATAATAATAATAATATTATTAATAATAATAAAGAAGAAGAAGAAGAAGAATAAGAAGACGAAGAATTAGAAGAAGAAAAAGGAGAAGAAGATAAAAAAGAGAAAAGAAAAAGGAGAAGAAGAAGAAGAAGAAGACGAAGTTGAAGAAGAAGAAGAAGGAGAAGATTATGAAGGAGAAGGAGAAGAAGCAGAAGAAGAAGGAGACAAAGAAGAAGGACGAGAAGAAGGAGAAGAAGAAGAAGAAAAAGAA
>JAIUJO010002066.1:10000-12500 GCA_023846275.1 Vanilla planifolia | reverse complement strand
GAAGAAGAAGGAGAAGAAGGAAAAGAAGAAGAAGAAGAAGACGATGAAGGAAAAGAGGAAGAGGAAGAAGAAGAACAAGAAGAAGACGAAGAAGAAGAAGGAGAAGAAGAAGAAGAAGAAGAAGAAGAAGAAGGCATAGAAGAAGAGGAAGAAGAAAAGAAAGAAGAAGAAGAATAAGAAGAAGAAGAAGAAAATGAAGAAGAAGGTGAAGATGAAGAAGAAGAAGATGAAGAAGAAGAAGAACAAGTAGAAGAAGAAAAAGAAGAACAAGAAGAAGAAGACATAGAAGAAGAAGAAGAAGGGGAAGAAGAAGAAGAAAAAGAAGAAGTAGGAGAAGAAGAAGAAGAAGAAGTGGAAGAAGAAAAAGAAGAAAAAGGGGAAGAACAAGAAAAAGAAGAAGTAGAAGAAGGTGAAGAAAAATAAGAAGATGTTGAAGAAGAAGAAGAGAAAAAAAAAGAGGAACAAGAAAAAGAAGAAGTAGAGGAAGAAGAAGAAGAAGAACAAGTTTAAAAGAAGAAGAAGAAGAACAAGTTTAAAAGAAGAAGAAGAAGGAGAGGAAGAGTACGAAGACGAAGAAGAAGAAGAAGAGGAAGAAGAGGAAGAATAAGAAGAAGAATAAGAAAAAGAAGAAGGAGAGGAAGAAGAAGGAGGAGGAGAAGAAGTAGAGGGAGAAGGAGAAGAAGAAGAAAAGAAGAAGAAGAAGGTGCGGAGGAGGAGAAGAAGAAGGAAGCAAAGAAGGAGAAGGAGAAGAAGAAGGAGAGGAAGGAAAAGGAGAAGAAGAAAGAGAAGAAGGAAAAGAAGAAGAAGAAGAAGAAGAAGAAGAAGAAGAAGAAGAAGAAGACGAAGAAGGAAAAGGGGAAGAGGATGAAGAAGAAGAAGAAGACGACGAAGAAGAAGAAGAAGAAGAAGAAGAAGAAGTCGTAGAAGAAGAGGAAGAAGAATAGAAAGAAGAAGAGAAAGAAGAAGAAGAAAATGAAGAAGAAGAAGAAGAAGAAGTAGAAGAAGAAAAAGAAGAAGAAGAAGAAGAAGACGTAGAAGAAGAAGAAGAAGAGGAAGAAGAAGAAGAAAAAGAAGAAGTTGCAGAAGAAGAAGAAGAAAAAGAAGAAAAAGAAAAAGAAGAAAAAGGTGAAGAACAAGAGAAAGAAGAAGTAGAAGAAGATGAAGAAAAATAAGAAGATGATGATGAAGAAGAAGAGCAAAAAGAAGAGGAACAAGAAAAAGAAGAAGTAGAGTATGAAGAAGAAGAAATAGAAGATGAAGAATTAGAGAAAGAAAAGGTAGAAAAAGAAAAAGAAGAAGACTAAGTAGAAGAAGAAGAAGAAGAAGAAAAAGAAGAAGAATGAAAGGAAGAAGAAGAAGAAGAAGAAGAGGAAGAAGAAAAAGGAGAACAACAATAAGAAGAAGAACAAGTAGTAGTAGAAGAAGAAGAAGAAGGAGATGAAGAAGAATGAGATGAAGAAGAAGAAGGGAAGGAATTTTAAGAAGAAGAAGAAGCTGTGGAAGAAGTGGTACAAGAATAAGAAGTAAAAGAAGAAGAAGATGGAAAAAAAGAAGACGAAGTAGACAGAGGAGGAGAAGAAGAAAAAAAAGAAGTAGAAGGAGAAGAAGAACAACAACAAAAAGAAGAAGTACAAGAACAAGAAGAGGAAGTAGAAGAAAATGAACAAGAAAATAGGGAAGAAGTCAAAGGAGAAAAATAAGAAGAGAAAGGAGGAGGTGGAGTAGAGGAAGATGAAGAAGAAGAAGAAGACGAAGAAGATGAAGAAGAAGAAAAAGAAGAAGAAGAAGTAAAAGAAGAAGAGGAAAAAGTAGAAGGGGAGGAAGTAGAAGAAGAAGAATAAGAAGAAGAAGAAGTGGCTAAAGAAAATGAAGAAGAAGGAGAAGAAATGGAAGAAGAAAAAAGAATAAGAAAAAGAAGAAGAAGAAGAAGAAGAGAAAAGAGAAGAATAAGAGAAAGAAGTAGAAGAAGATGAAGTGAAAGAAGAAGAAGAAGAAGAAGAGAAAAAAGGAGAGGAACAAGAACAAGAAGAAGAATTAGAAGAAGAAGAAGAAGAAGAGAAGAAGATGAAGAAGAAGATAATGAAGAAGAAGAAGAAGAAGAACAAGAAGAAGGTGAAGAACAAGACGAAGAGGAGGAAGTCAAAGTAGAAGAAGAATAGGAAAAAGAATAAAAGAAAGAAGAAAAAAAAGAAGAAGAAAAAGAAAGAGAAGAAGATAAAGAGGAAGAAGAACAGGAGGAGGAAGAAAAAGGAGTAGAACATCAAGAAGAAAAACACGTAGAAGAAAAAGAAGAAGAAGATGAAGATGAAGAAGAAGCAAAAGGAGAAGAAGAAGAAGAAGAAGAGGAAGAAGTGAAGGAGGAAGAAGTCAAAGAAGAAGAAACTAAAGATGAAGAAGAAGAAGTATAAGAAGGAGAAGAAAGAAGGAGAAGAATAAGAAGAAGAAGAAGAAGAAGGAGAAGAAATAGAAGAAGGAGAAGAAGAAGAAGAAGAAGAGAAGA
>JAIUJO010000924.1:47500-50000 GCA_023846275.1 Vanilla planifolia | reverse complement strand
AGAAGAAGAAGAAGAAAAAAAAAAGATGAAAGAGAAGAAGAAGAAGATGAAAAGAAAAGAAAAAGAAGAATAAATAGGAGAAGAAGAAGAAGAAAAAGAGGAAAAAGAAAGAGTAGAAGAAGATGAAGGAGAACAAGGAGAAGGAGAAGATGAAGAAGGAGGAGGAGCAGGAGGAGAAGTAGAAGGAGAAGAAGGAGAAGAAGGAGAATAACAAGTAAAAGAAAAAGAAGAAGAAAAATATTGTTAAGAAGAAGAAGAAAGAGAAGAAGAAGAAGAATAAGAATATGAAGATGATGAAGAGGAAGGAGAACAAGTTGTTGAAGAAGAAGAAGAAAAAAAGTAGGAGAAGAAAAACAAGAAGAAGAATCGAAAGAAGAATAACATGAAGAAGAAGAAAAGGAAGCTGAAGAAGAAGAAAAGGAAGAAGAAGAAGAAGAAGAAGAAGAAAAAGAAAAAAAAGAAGAAGAAGAAAAGAAAGAAGAAGAAGAAGAACAACAAGAAGAGGAATAAGAAGAACAATAAGAAGAAGATGAAGAAGAAGATTAGGAGGAAGAAGAAGAAAAGGAAGAAGAAGATGATGATGATGAAGAATGAGAAGAAGAAGAATAAGAGAAGTAAAAGAAGAAGAAGAAGAGGAAGAAGAAACAAAAGTAGAAGGAGAAGAAGAGAGAGAAGAATAAGAAAGGGAAGGTGAAGAGGAAGAAGGAGAAGGAGAACAAGATGAAAAAGAATGAGAAGAAGGAGAATGATGATAATAATAATAATAAGGAGGAGGAGAAGAAGTGGAAGAAGAAGAAGTAGTAGTAGTAGTAAAAGAAAAAGGAGAAGGAGAAGAAAATGAAGAGAAAGAAGAAAAAGTTGAAGGAGATGAAGAAGATGAAGAAGATGAAGAAAAAGAAGAAGAGGAAGAGGAAGAAGATGAAGAAGAAAAAGATGAAGAAAAAGAAGTAGAAGAAGAATAAGAGAAGGAAGAAGAAGAAGAAGAATAAGTTGAAGGAGGAGGAGAAGAAAAAGGAGGAGAAGAAACAATATGAGAAGATGAAGAGTGAAGACAAGAAGAAAGAGAAGAAGAAGAAGGAGAAGACAAAGAAGAAGGAGAAGCAGAAGATGAAGCAGAAGAAGGAGAACAAGAAGAACGAGAAGAAGAAAATGATTAAGAAGAAGAACTAAGAGAAGAACAAGAAGAAGAAGCAGAAGAAGAAGAAGAAGAAGAAGAAGAAGCCGGAGGACGAGAAGAAGAATATGAAGGAAAAGAAGGAGAAGAAGAAGAAGAAAAAGTAGAACAAGAAGAAGAGGTAGAAGGAAATGAAGGAGAAGAAGAGGAGGAGGAGGAAGAAGAAGATACAAAAGAAGAAGAAGAAGAAGAAGAAGAAGAAGAAGGGAAGGAAGAAGAAGAAGAAGAAGAAGGGAAGGAAGAAGAAGAAGAATAAGAGGAACAAGGAGATGAAGAGGAAGGAGAAGAAGAAGAAGAAGAAGAAGAAGAATAAGACCAAGAGAAAGAAGAATAAGAAGAAGGTGTAGAACAAGAAGAAGAAGAAGAAGAAGGAGAAGGAGAAGAAGAAGGAGAAGAAGAAGAAGAAGAAGAAAAGAATTAAAAGAAAGAGAAGAAGAAGAAGAAGAAGAAGAAGAAAGAGAAGAATAAGAAGAAGAAGAAGAAGAAGAAGTAGAAGAAGAAGAACCAGAGGAAGAAGAATAAGAAGATGATGAAGAAGAAGAAGAAGAAGAAGAAGATGAAGAAGATGAAGAACAAGAAGAAGAAGAAGATGTGGAGGAGGAGGAGTAAGAGAAAGAATAAGAAGAAGGACGAGGAAAAGGAGAAGTTAAAGAAGAAGAAGAAGAAGAAGAAAGAAAAAAAGAAAAAGAAAACGAAGAACTAGAAGAAGAAAAAGTAGAAGAAGAGGAAGGAGAAGAACATGAAAGAGAAAGAGAAGGAGAAGAAGAAGAAGAATAAGAAGAAGAAGAGGAGTAGGAGGAAGAAGAAGAAGAAGATGAAGAAGAAGAGAAGGACGAAGAGGAAAAAGGAGTAGTAAAAAAAGAAGAAGAAGAAGAAGAAGGAGGAGAAGAAGAAGAAGTTGAAGAAGAAGAAGAGGGATGAAAACAAGAAGAATGAAAAGAAGAAAAAGGAGAAGAAGAAGAAGAAGAAGAAGAATTTGAAGAAGAAGACAAGTTAGATGAGAAAGAAGAAGAAGAAGCAAATGGATAAGAAGATGAAGAAGAATAAGAATAAGAAGAAGAAGAAGAAAAAGAAGAAGAAGAAGAAGGAAAAGGAGGAGGAGGAGAAAAACATGAAGTAGAAGAAGAAGTAGAAGAAGAAGTAAAAGAAGAAGAAGAAGAAGAAAAGGAAGAAGAAGAAGAAGAAGATGGAGAAAAAGTAGACGGAGAAGAAAGAGGAGAAGAAAGTGAAGAATAAGAAAAAGAGGAAAACATAAAGTTGAAAGAGAAAAAGAAGAAGAAGGAATAGAAAAAGAGGAAGAAGAAGAAGAAGAAGAAGAAGAAGTTG
>JAIUJO010000924.1:22500-25000 GCA_023846275.1 Vanilla planifolia | reverse complement strand
GAAGAAGATAAAGAAGAAGAAGAAGAAGAAAAAGAAGAAGAAGAAGAAGAAGAAGAAGAGGAAGAAGAAGAAGAAAGGATAAAAATAAAAAGAAGAGGAAGGAAAAGAAGGAGAAGAAGAAGATGATGAAGAAAAGAAGAAGAGAAGAAGAAGAAGAAGAAGAAGATAAAAAGAATAAGAAAAACGAGAAGAAGAAGAAGAAGAAGAAGCAATAGAAGATGAAGAAAAAGAAGGAGAATAAGAAAGAGAAGATGAAGAAAATGAAGATGGAGAAGAAGAAAGAGAAGAAGAAGAAGAAGAACGAGAAGTAGAAGAAAAATATTATGAACAAGAAGAAGATGAGGAATAAGAAGAAGAAGAAGTAGAAAAAGAAGAACAAGAAAAAGAAGAAGAAGTAGATGAAGATGTAAAAGATGGAGAAGGAGAAGAAGAAGAAAGAGGAGGAGGAGGTGGAGGAGGAGAGGAAGAAATAGAAGAAGAAGAACAAGAAGATGGTAAAGAAGAAAGAGAAGAAGAAGTAGAAGAAGAATGAGAAGTAGAAGAAGAATATTATGAACAAGAAGAAGACGAGGAATAAGAAGAAGAAGTAGAAAAAGAAGAACCCAAAGAAGAAGAAGTAGATGAAGAATTAAAAGATGGAGAAGGAGAGGAAGAAGAAGAAGAAGACGAATAAGTAGAAGAAGAAGAAGGAGAAGAAGAAGAAGAAGAAGAAGAAGAAGATGTAGAAGAAGAAGGAGAAGAAGGAGAAGTAGAAGAAGGGGAAGAAGGAGAAACAGGAGAAGAAGGAGAAGCAGAAGAAGAAAAAAAGAAAACGAAAGGGAAAACAAACAAGAAGTAGAACAGCAAGAAGAAAAAGAAGAAGAAGAAAAAGAAGGAGGAGAAGAAGAAGAAGAAGAAGAAGAAGAAGAAGAAGGAGAAGAAGAGGAAGAAGAAGGAGGAGGAGTAGTAAAAGAAGAAGAAGAAGAAGAAGGAGAAAAAGAAGTGGGAGAAGAAGGAGAAGAAGAAGGAGAAGAAGAAGAAGAAGAAAAGAAGAAGATGAAAGAAAAGAAGGAGAAGTAGAAGAACAAGAAGAGGAAGAAGAAGAAGAAGAAGAAGAAGAAGAAAAAGAAGTATAAGAAGAAGAAGAAAAAGAAGGAGAAGAAGATGATGAAGGCGAAGAAGAAGAAGAAGAAGAAGAAGAAGGAAAAGAGAAGAAAAGCAAAGAGAAGAAGAAAAGGAAAAAGAAGAAGAAGAAAGAGAAAAAGAAGAATTAGAAGAAGAAAGAGAAGAAGAAGAAGAAGAAGATGAAGAAGAAGAAGAAGAAGTAGAAAAAGAAGTAGTAGTTGTAGAAGAAGAAGAAGAAAAAGAAAAGTAGGCAAAGAAGAAGAAGAATGAGAAGATAAAGTGGAAGAAGAATAGGATGAAAAAGAGGAAAAGAGAGAAGAAGAAGAAGAATGAGGGTATCAAGAACAAGAAGGAGGGGAAGAAGGAGTAGTAGAAGAAGAAGATGAAGAAGAAGAAGAAAAAGAAGGATACATAGAAGGGGAAAAAGAAGTAGAAGAAGAAGAAGAAGAACAACAACAACAACAACAACAAGCAGAAGTAGTTGTACAAGAAGAAGATGAACAAGGAGTAGAAGATGAAGGAGAGGAAGAAGAAGATGAAGAAGAAGGAGAAGAAGATGAAGGAGAGGAAGAAGAAGAAGAAGAAGAAGGAGAAGGAGAAAAAGAGAAAGAAGAAAGTAAAGTAGTAGAAGTAGAAGAAGAAAAAGAAGACGATGAAGAAGAAGAAGGAGAAGAGAACAAGAAGAAAAAGAAGAAGAAGAAGAAGAAGAAGAAGAGAGAAGAATAGGTAGAAGAAAAAGATAATGAAAAGGTAGGAGAAGAAGAAGAAGGGGTTGAAGTAGAAGAAGAAGAAGCAGAAGAAGAAGAAGGGGGAGAAGCATAAGAGAAAGAAGAAGAAGAAGAAGATGATGATGATCAAGAACAAGAGGAAGAAGTAGAAGAAGAAGAAGAAGAAGAAGAAGAAGAAGAAGAAGATGGAGAAGAAGAAGAAGCAGAAGAAGAAGGAAGACAATACGAAGAACAAGAAGAAGATGACGAAGAGAAATATGAAGAAGAAGAAGTTTAAAAAGGAAGATGAAGAAGAGGAAGAAGAAGAAGAAGTAGTAGAAGAAGAAGAACAAAAGAGAAAAAGAAAAAGAGAGGAAGGAAAGGAGGAAGAAGAAGGTGAAGAAGAAAAGAAGAAGAAGACAGAGTAGAAGCAGAAGAAGAAGAAAAAAAAAAGGAGAAGAAGAAGACGAAGGAGAAGAAGAAGAAGAAGGAGAAGAAGAAGAAGGGGAAGAAGAAGAAGATGAAGATAAAGAAGAAAAGTAGAAGTTGAAGAAGAAGAAGAAGAAATAGACGAAATAAGAAGTGGAGGATAAGAAGAAGGAGAAGAAGAAAAATAAGTAGAAAGAGAAGAAGAAGGAGAAGAAGAAGAAGAAAAATGAGAAGAAGAAGAAGAAGAAGAAGAAGGAGAA
>JAIUJO010000924.1:5000-7500 GCA_023846275.1 Vanilla planifolia | reverse complement strand
TAAGAAGAAGAAGAAGATAAAGAAGAAGAAGAAGAAAAGGGAACGAACAACAAGAAGAATAAGAAGAGTAAAAGGAGTAATAGGAAGAAGAAGTAGAAGAAATAGAAGAAGAAGAAGAAGGAGAAGAAGAAGAAGAGGAAGAAGAAGTAAAGAAGAAGAAGAAGAAGAAGAAGGAGAAGTGGAAGAAGGAGAAGAAGAAGAAGAAGAAGAAGAAGAACATGGAGAAGAAGAGGAAGTAGAAGAAAAGAAGATGAAGAATTAGAAAAAGAAGAAGAAGATTGACAAGAAAAAAGAAGATGAAGAAGAAAAAAAGTAGGAGAAGAAGAAGAAGGAGGAGGAGGAGAAGGACAAGAAGAAGAAGATGATGATGAAATAGAAGAAGAAGAAGAAAAAGAAGAAGAAGAGGAACAAGAAGATGATGAAGGAGAAGAAGAATAAGAGGAAGAAAAAGAAGAAGAAGAAGGAGAAGAAGAAGAAGAGATGAAGGAGGAGAAGCAGAAGATAAAGAAGAAGAAGAACAAGAAGAACAAGAAGGAGAAGAAGAAGAGCAAGAAGAAGGAGTTGAAGAAGAAGGTGAAGAGGAAGAAGAAGAAGAAGAAGAAGCTGGAGAAGAGAAAGAAGAAGAAGAAAAAGAAGAAGAAGATGGTGTACAAAGAAGAAGAAGAAGAAGAAGAAGAAGATGATGAAAAAGAAGAAGAAAAGAAGAAGAAGAAGAAATAGTAGTCGAAGAAGAAGAATAATAAGAAGTAGTAGAAGAAGAAGTTCAATAATAATAAGAAGAAGAAGAAGAGGATGAAGAACAGAAAGAGGAAGAAAAAATAGCAGATGAAGACAGAGAAGAAGAAGAAGGATAAGTAGAAAAGGCAAAGAAAAAATACAAGAAGAATGAGAAGTAGAAGAAAAATAAGAAGAAGAAGAAGAAGAAGAACAGCAAGAAGTGGAAGAAGAAGTAGAAGACAAAGAAGAAGAAAATAAAGAAGTGGAACCAGAAGGAGAAGAAGAAAATGAAGTGCAAGAAGGAGAAGAATGAGAAGTGAAAGTAAAATAAGAAGAAGAAGAAGAAAAAGAAAAAGAAGAAGGAGAAGGAGAAGGAGAAGGAGAAGAAGAAGTAGAAGATGAACAACTAGTAGAAGAATAAGTATAAGAATAAGAAGAAGATGAAGAAGATTAAGAGGAAGCAGAAGAAGGGAGAAAGTCATAGAAAAAGAAGGAGAACAAGGAGAAGGAGAAGAAGAAGGAGAAGCAGAAGAAGAACAAGGACAAGAAGAAGAAGAACGAGAAGGAAAAGGAGAAGAAGAAGAAGAAGAAGATGGAGAACAAGAAGGAGGAGGAGAAGAAGAAGAAGAAGAAGAAGATGATGATGATGATGAAGAAAAAGAATAAGAACAAGGCAAAGAAGAAGAAGAAGAATAAAAAGTAAGAGAAGAAGAAGAAGAAGGAGAAGAAGAAGAAGAAGAAGAAGAAGAAGAAGAAGAAGAAAAAGAAGAAGAAGAAGATAAGGAAGAAGAAGAAGAAAAAGGGAAGGAAGAAGAAGAAGAAGAAGAAGAGCAAAAGGAGCAGGCGGAAGAAGAAGTAGAAGTAATAGAAGAAGAAGAAGAATAAGGAGAAGAAGAAGAAGAGGAAGAAGAAGAAGTAAAAGAAGAAGAAGAAGAAGAAGAAGAAGAAAAAGAAGAAGGAGAAGATGAAGAAGGAGAAGAAGACGAAGAAGAAGAAGAACAAGGAGAAGAAGAAGTAGAAGAAGAAGAAGATTAAGAAGGAAAAAGAAGATGAAGAAGAAAAAAAAAGTAGAAGGAGAAGAAGAAGAAGAAGAAGAAGAAGGAGGAGGAGAAGGAGAAGAAGAAGATGATGATGATGAAATAGAAGAAGATGAAAAAGAAGAAGAAGAAGATGATGATGATGAAGGAGAAGAAGAATAAGAGGAACAAGAGGAAGAAGAAGGAGAAGAAGAAGAAGAGACGAAGGAGGAGAAGAAGAAGAAGAAGAAGAAGAGCAAGAAGAATGAGATGATGAAGAAGGGGAAGAGGAAGAAGAAGAAGAAGAAGAGGCTGAAGAAGAAGAAGAAGAAGAAGTACAAAGAAGAAGAAGACGTAGAAGAAGTAGAAGTAGTAGGACAAGGAGTAGAAGAAGAGAAGAAGAAGGGGAAGATGGAAGAGGAGGAGAAGAAGAAGAACAAGAAGAATGGGAAGACGAAGAAGAAGAAGTAAAAGAAGTAGATGAAGAAGAAGAAGGAGAAGTAGGAGAATAAGAAGAAGCAGAAGAAGAAGAAGAAGATGAAGAAGGAGAAGGAGGAGGAGGAGGAGGAGAAGAAGAAGAAGAAGAAGAAGAAGAAGAAGATGATGATGATTATGATGTTGATGATGATGATGACGACGATGATGATGATGGTGATGATGTTGAAGAAGAAGAAGAAGAAAAAGATGAAGAAGTAGAATAGAAGAAGAAGAAGAAGGAGAGAAACAAGAAGAAGAAGAAGTAGAAGAAGAAGAAGAAGACGAAATAG
>JAIUJO010000876.1:37500-55474 GCA_023846275.1 Vanilla planifolia | reverse complement strand
AGAAGAAGAAGGAGAAGAAGAAGAAGAAAAAGAAGAAGAAGATGGAGAAGAAGAAGGAGAAGAAGAAGAAGCAAGAAGAAGAAGTAGAAGAAGAAGATAAAGAACAAGAAGAAGAAGAGGAAGAAGGAGGAAAAAGATGGAGAACAAGAAATAGGAGGAGGAGAAGAAGAATAATAAGAAGAAGAAGAAAAAGAAGTTGAAGAAAAAGAAAAATACTAAGAAGAAGATGAAGAAGAAGTGGAAGGAAAAGAAGAGAAGAAGAAGAAGAAGAAGTGATCAAGAACGAGAAGGAGAATGAGAAGAACAAGAAAAAGAAGAAGATGTAGTGGTAGAAGAAGAAAAAGAAGAAGAAAAAGATGAAGAAGGTGAAAAAGAAGGAGAGGAAGGAGAAGGAGAAAAAAGATAGAGAACAAGTAGGAAAAGAAGTAGAAGAACAATGGAAGAAGAAGAAAACAAAGGATAGAAAGAAGATGAAGAAAAAGAGAAGAAGAAGAAGAAGAAGAAGGTGAAGAAGAAGAAGAAGAAGAAGAGGAAGTAGAAGACAAAGAAGAAGAGGAAGAAGAAGACGAAAGCAAAGAAGAAGAAGAAGAACAACGAGAAAATGAATAATAATAATAAGAAGAAGAATACAAAGAAGAAGAAGAAGAAGAAGTCATAGAGTAACAAAAGAAGATGAAGAAGAGGAAGAAGAAGAAAAAGAGGAAGAGGATGAACAAGAAGACGACGACGAAGAAGAAGTAGTAGTAGTAGAAGAAGAAGAAGAAGTAGAAGTAGAAGAAGAAGAAAAATAAGAAGAAGGAGAAGAAGAAGAAGAAAAAGAATAAGTTGAAGAAGAATAAGTCAAAGAAGAAAAAGAAGAAGAACAACATGAAGAAGAATAAGAAGTTGAAGAAATACAAGAACAAGAAGTAGGAGAAGGAGAAGAAGAAGAAGAAGTGGAAGGAAAAAGATGTAGAATACAAAGGAGAAGAAGAAGTAAATGAAGGAGATGAACAAGTAAAATAAGAAGAAGCAGAAGGAGAAGAAGGAGAAGAAGAATGAAAAGAACTTAAAGAAGTAGAAGAAGAAGAAGAACAAGATGTAGACGAAGAAGAAGATGACTAAGACGAAGAAGAAGAAGACAAAGAAGTAGAAGAAGAAGATGTAAGAGAAGGAAAAGGAGAAGAAGAAGAAGAAGAAAAAAGAAAACAAAGAAGAAGATGATGATGAAGAAGAAGGAGGAGAAGAAGAACAAGAAGAAGAAGAAGAAGAATAAGAAGAAGAAAAGAAGAAGAAGAAGAAGAAGAAGTAGAAAAAGAAGTAGAAGAAGAGGAAAAAGAAGAAGAAGTAGAAGAAGAAGAAGAAGAAGAAGAAGAAGAAGTAGAAAAAGAAGTAGAAGAAGAGGAAGAAGAAGAAGAAGTAGAAGAAGAAGAAGAAGAAGAAGAAGAAGAGACGAAGAAGAGGAAGGCAAAGAAGAGGAGGATGGAGTAGAGGAAGAAGTGGTAGAAGAAGAAGAAAAAAAAGAAAAAGACAAGGAAGAAGAAGAAGAGGAGGAAGAAGAAGAAGAAGAAGAATGTGAAGAAGAAGAAGAATAAGAAGAACAAGAAGAAGAAGAAGAAAAGTTGAAGAAGACGAAGAAAAAGAAGAAAAAGAAGGAGAAGGAGAAGGAGAAGGAGAGGTTGTAGAAGAAAAGAAAATGTAGAAGAAGAGGAAGAAGAAGAAGAAGAAGAAGAAGAAAAAGAAGAAGAAAAAGATGAAAAAGAAGAAGAAGAAGAAGAAGAAGAAGAAAATGAAGACAAAGAAGTAGAAGATGAACAAAAAGAAAAAGGAGAAGAAGAAGAAGAAGAGAAAGAAGACAAAGAAGAAGAAGAAGACAAAGAAGAAGAAGAAGTGAAAAGAGATAAGAAGAAGACAAAGAAGAAGAAGAAGAAGAAGAAGAACAAGGAGAAGGAGAAGAAGGAGAAGAAGAAGAAGAAAAAGAAGAAGATGAAGAAGACGAAGCAGACAAAGAGGAAAAAGAAGAAAAAGGACAAAAAGAAGAAGAAGAAGAAGAAAATGGATGATGATGACGATGATGATGATGTAGAGGAAGAAGAAGATGAAGAAGAAGAAGACAAAGAAGAAGAAGAAGAAGAAGAAGAAGGAGAAGAAGAAGAAGAAGAAGAAGAAGAAGAGAAAGAAGGCAAAGAAGAAGAAGGCAAAGAAGAAGAAGATTGAAGATTGAAGAAGAAGAAGAAAAAGAAGAAGAAAATGAGAAGAAGAATAAGAAGACAAAGAAGAAGAAGAAGTTGATGATGATGAAGAACAAGAAGAGGAGAAAAAAGGTGAAGAAGATGGAGAAGAAGAAGAAGGAGAGGGAGAAGGAGAAGAAGAAGAAGAAGAAGAAGAAGATAAAGAGGAAGATGAAGAAGAAGAATTAAAAGAAGTAGGGAGGAGGAAAAGAAGAAGAAGAAGAAGAAGAATAAGAAACAAAAAATGGAATAGTAGAAAAATACAAAGAAGAAGAAGGAGAAGTAGAAGATGAAGAAAGTTGTAGAAGGATTAGAAGAACAAGAAGAATAAGAAGATGAAGGAGAAGAAGAAGAAGAAGAAGAAGGAGAAGTAGAAGAATAAGAAAAAGAAGGAGAAGATGAAGATGTAATAGAAGACAAAGAAGAAGTAGAAGAGGAAGAAGAAAAAGAGCAAAAAGAAGAAGAGGAAGAAGAAAAAGAGCAAAAAGAAGAAGAAGAGGAAGAAGAAAAAGAGCAAAAAGAAGAAGTTGAAGAAGAAGACGAAGAAGAAGAATCGAAGAAAAGGATGAAGAAGTAGAGGAAGAAGAAGTAGAGGAAGAAGAAGAAGAAGAAGGGTAAGAAGATGCAGAAAAAGAAAAAGTGGAACGAGAAGAAGAGAAGAAGAAGAAGAGGAAGCAGAAGAAAAATGAAGAAGAAGAAGAAGTAGGCAATGAAGAAGAAGAAGAGATGATGAAGAAGGTGAAGAAGAAGAGGAAGAAGAGCAAGAAGAAGAAGGAGAAGAAGAAGAAGAAGAGGAAGAAGAAGAAGAAGAAGAAGAAGAAGTGAAGGAAGTTGAAGAAGGAGATGAAAAAGATAACGAAGAAGCAGGTGAAGAAGAAGACAAAGAAGAAGAAAAAGAAGAAGAAGAAAGCAAATAATAAAAAGAAGAAGAAGTAGAAGAAGAAGAACAAGCTTAAGAAGAAGAAGAAAACAAATAATAACAATAAGAAGAAGAAGAAGCTGAAGAAGAAGAAAAGAATAAGAAGAATAATAAGAAGAAAAAATGAAGAAGAGAAAAAAGAGGTGGAAGAAGAAGAAGAACGTAGAAAAAGAAGTAAAAGACGAATAATAACAATAATAAAGATAAAAATAACAAAAAGAAGAAGAAAAAATTAGAAAAAGAAGAAGAATAAGAAGAAGAATAAGCAAAGAAGAAGAAGAAGAATAAAAAAAATAAAAAGAAGAAGAAGAAGGAGGAGAAGGAGTAGGAGGAAAAGAAGAAGAAGAAGAATAAGAAATAGAAGAAGAAGAAGAAGAAGAAAAAGGATAAGGGGAAGAAGAAGGATAAGAAGAAGAAGGAGAAGAGGAAGACAAAGAAGTTTATGTTGAATTAGAAGAAGAAGAAGAATAAAAAGACAAAGGGGAAGAAGAAAAAGTAGATGAAGAAAATGAAGAAGAAGAGGAAGAAGAAGATGATGATGATGGTAAAGACGAAGAAGAAGTAAAAGAAGAAGAAGAAGAAGTAGAAGAAGAAGAAGAAGAAGAAGAAGAAGAAGGCAAAGAAGAAGTCAAAGTAGCACAAGAAGAAGAACAAGAAGAAGATAAAGAAGGAGAAGAAGGAGAAAGAGAAGTAGGATAAGATGAAGAAAACGATGGAGACGAAGAAAAAGAACAAGAAGAAGAAGATGAAGAAGAAGAAGTACAAGATGAAGGAGAAGGGGAAGAAGAAGAAGAAGTAGAAGAAAAAGAAGAAGAAGAAGAAGAAGAACATGAAGAACCAAGAATGGGCAAAGAAGAAGAAGAAGAAGAAGAATATGATGATGAAGAAAAAGTAGAAGAAGAAGACGAAGAAGAAGGAGACGAAGAAGTGGAAGAGAAAGTCGAAGAAGAGGAAGATTAAGAAGAGGAAGTCGAAGGAGAAGAAGAAGAAGAAAAAGAAGAAGATGAAGAAGATGTAATAGAAGACAAAGAAGAAGAAGAAGAAGAAGAAGAAGAAGAAGAAGAAAAAGAAGACAAAGAAGAAGATGAAGAAGAAGAAGACAAAGAAGAAGAATAAGAAAAGGAAGAAGAAGATGAATAATAGGAATAGGAAGAATAAGAAGAAGAATAACAAGAAGAAAAAAAAGAAGTGGAAGGGTTGGAAGATGGAGAAGAAGAAAAAAGGAATAAGAAGAAGTAGAAGAAGAAGAAGAAGATGTAGAAGAAGATGAAGAAGAAGATGTAGAAGAAGATAAAGAAGAAGAAGAAGAAGAAGAAGGCGAAGTAGAAGAAAATGAAGATGAAGATGAATAAGATAAAGAAGAAGAAGATGGAAAAGAAGAAGATGAAGAAGAAGAAGATGAAGAAGAAGAAGATGAAGATGAAGAAGACAAAGAAGAAGAAGAAGAGAAAGAAGAAGAAGAAGAAGATGATGATGATGAAGATGATGAAGAAGATAACAAGAAAAAGAAGAAGAAGAAGAGGAAGAAGAAGAAGAAGAATAAATGCAAGAAGAAGAAGAAGAAGAAGAAGTCAAAAAGTAGTAGAAAAAGAAAATGAAGAAGAAAAACAAGAAGGCAAAGATGAAGACAAAGAAAAAGAAGAAGAAGAAGAAGAAGACAGAAGAAGAAGAAGAAGAAGAAGAAGAAGAAGAATTAGAAGAATAATAAGGTGAAAAAGAAGAAGAAGAATAAGAAAATGAAGGAGTAAGTAGATGAAGAAAAAGAAAAAGAATGAGAAGAAGAAGAACAACAAGAACAAGAAGAGAAGGAGGAGGAGAAAATGATGAAAAAGAAGAGGAAGAAGAAGAAGAACAAGGAGAAATTGAATAAGAAGAAGACGAAGAAGAAGAAGACAAAAAAGAAGAAGAAGAAGAAGAAGAAGATGTAGAGAAAGCAAAAGAAGAAGAAGAAGAGGATGAAGAAGAAAAGAAGAAGAAGAAGAAGAAGAAGAAGAAAAAAAGTAGTAGTAGTAGAACAAGAAGAACAAGAACAAGAAGTGGAAGAAGAATAAGAAGATGAAGAAGAAGAAGAGGAAGAAGAAAAAGAACAAGAAGAAGAATAAGAAGGAGAGGATGAAGAAGAGAAGAAGAAGACGAAGAAGAGGAAGAAGAAGACGAAGAAGAAGATGAAGAAGAAGATGACGAAGAAGAAGACGATGACGAAGAATAAGAAGAAGAAGAACAAGAAGAAAATCAAAAAGAAGAAGTTGAAGAAGTAGAAGAAGAAGAAGAAGAAGAAGAAGAAGAGGAAGAAGAAGAAGAGGAAGAAGAAGATGAAGAAGAAGACGAAGAAGAAGGAGGAGAAGAAGAAGATGAAGAAGAAGAAGACAAAGAAGAAGAAAAATAAGAAGAATAATAATAAGAAGACAAAGATGAAGTACAAGAAGAAGAAGAAGATGATGAAAATGAAGAGGGAGAAGAAAAAGATGAAGATGAAGAAGAAGGAGAAGAAGAAGAAGAAGAAGTAGAAGAACTAGAACAAAAAGAAGAAGAGAAGGAAGAAGACAAAGAAGAAAAAGATGAAGAAGAAGAGGATAAAGAAGAAGAAGAAGAAGAAGTATAGGAAGAAGAAGAAGATGAAGAAGAAGAGGAAGAAGAAAAGATTAAGTAGATGAAGAAGAAGAAGGTGAACGAAGAAGAGAAGAGGAAGAAGAAGAAGAAGAAGAAGAGGAAGAAGAAGTAGGAGAAGATGGAGTGCAAGAAGACAAATAAGAGGAATAAGAAGAGGAAAAAATAAGAAGAAAAAGAAGAAGAAGAAGAAGAAGCGATAGAAGAGTTAGAAGAAGAAGAAGAAGAAAAAGAAGAAGAAGTAGAAGATGATGAAGAAGAAGAAGCCGAAGTAGCACAAGAAGAAGAACAAGAAGAAGAAAAAGAAGGAGAAGAACGAGAGAGAGAAGAAGTAGGAGAAGATGAAGAAAAAGGTGGAGAAGAAGAAAAAGAAGAAGATGATGAAGATGGTGAAGAAGAAAAACAAGGAGAAGAAGAACATGAAGGAGAAGAAGAAGAAGTACAACAAGAAGAAGGAGAAGGGGAAGAGAAGAAGAAGCAGAAGAAGAAGGAGAAGAAGAAGAAGAGGAAAATGATGAACAAGGAATGGGCAAAGAAAAAGAAGAAGAAGAAGATGATGATGATGAAGAAGAAGTACAAGAAGAAGACGGACAAGGAGACGAAGAAGTAGAAGAGAAAGTCAAAGAAAAGGAAGATGAAGATGATGTAGTTGAAGGAGAAGAAGAAGAAGAAAAAGAAGAAGATGAAGAAGATGTAGTAGAAGGCAAAGAAGAAGAAGAAGTAGAACAAGAAGAAGAAGAAGAAAAAGAAGAAGAAAAAAGAAGAAGAAGAAGACAAAGAAGAAGATGAAGAAGAAGAAGAAAAGAAGTCAAAGAATAAGAATAATAAAAAGAATAATAAGATGAAGAAGAAGAAGAAGAACAAAAGGAAGAAGAAGTGGAAGGGTAGGTAGATGAAGAAAAAGAAAAAGAGAAATGAGAAAAAGAAGTTGAAGAAGAAGAAGATGATGTAGAAGAAGTCAAGAAGATGAAAAAGAAGTGGAAGAAGAAGAAGAAGAAGATGATGGTGATGATGAAAAAGAAGAAGGAAAAGAAGAAGAAGAAGAAGAAGATGAAGTCGAAGAAGAAGAAGTTTTATAAGAAGAAGAAGTAGATGAAGAACAAGAAGCAAAAGAGGAGAAGGAGAAGAAGAAGAAGAAAGAGAAGAAGAAGAATTAGAAAAAGAAGATGAAGATGAAGAAGAAGAACAAGAGGAAGAAGTTGAAGAAGAAGAAGAAGAAGAAGAAGAAGAAGAAGAAGACAAAGATGAAGAAGTGGAAGAAGAAGAAGAACAAGAGGAAGTGGCAAAAGACAAAGAAGTAGAGGAAGAGAAGGAAGAGGAAGAAGAAGAGGACAAAGAGGAAAAGGAAGTAGAAGAAGAAGAAGAAGAAGTAGAAGAAGAAAAAGAAGGAGAAAAAGAAAGAAGAAGGAGAAGTTCAAGGAGAAGAAGAAGAAGAAGAAGAAGAAGGAGAAGAAGAAGAAGAAGAAGAAGAAGAAGAAGAAATGGAAGAAGAAGAAGAAGAATAAGAAGAAGAAGAAGTAGAAGAAGAAGTTGGTGATGATGAAGAACAAGAAGAGGAGGAAAAAGGTGAAGAAGAAGAAGATGGAGAAGAATAAGAAGGAGAGGGAGAAGGAGAAGAAGAAGAAGAAGAAGATAAAGAAGAAGATGAAGAAGAAGAATTAAAAGAAGAAGCAGGAGGAAAAGAAGAAGAAAAGAAGAATAAGAAACAAAAAATGGAAAGTAGAAAAATACGAAGAAGAAGAAGGAGAAGTAGAAGATGAAGAAGTTGAAGAAGGATTAGAAGAACAAGAGGAATAAGAAGATGAAGGAGAAGAAGAAGTTGATGAGGGAAAATGAAGTAGAAGAAGAAGTAGAAGAAGGAGAAGTAGAAGAATAAGAAAAAGTAGGAGAAGAAGAAGATGTAGTAGAAGACAAAGAAGAAGTAGAAGAGGAAGAAGAAAAAGAGCAAAAAGAAGGAGAAAAGGAAGAAGAAAAAGTGCAAAAAGAAGAAGAAGAGGAAGAAGAAAAAGAGCAAAAAGAAGAAGTTGAAGAAGAAGACGAAGAAGAAGAAAGGAAGAAGAGGATGAAGAAGTAGAGGAAGAAGAAGTAGAGGAAGAAGAAGAACAAGAACAAGAAGAAGAAGAAGGGTAAGAAGATGAAGAAAAAGGAAAAAGTGGAACGAGAAGAAGAAGAAGAAGAAGAAGAAGTGGAAGCAGAAGAAAAAATGAAGAAGAAGAAGAAGAAGAAGAAGTAGGCAATGAAGAAGAAGAAGAGATGATGAAGAAGGTGAAGAAGAAGAGGAAGAAGAGCAAGAAGAAGAAGGAGAAGAAGAAGAAGAAGAGGAAGATGAAGAAGAAGAAGAAGAAGTCAAGGAAGTTGAAGAAGGAGATGAAGAAGACAACGAAGAAGCAGGTAAAGCAGAAGACAAAGAAGAAGAAAAAAAAAAGAAGAAAGCAAATAATAATAAGAAGAAGTAGAAGAAGATGAAGAAGCTTAAGAAGAAGAAGAAAACAAATATTAATAAGAAGAAGAAGTATAAGAAGAAGAAGAAGCTGAAGAAGAAGAAGAAAAGAATAAGAAGAATAATAAGAAGAAAAAAATGAAGAAGAGAAAAAAAGTGGTGGAAGAAGAAGAAGAACGTAGAAAAAGAAGTAGATGAATAATAATAATAATAATAATAATAATAATAATAATAATAACAAGAAGAAGAAGAAGTAGAAAAAGAAGAAGAATAAGAAGAAGAAAAAGCAAAGAACAAGAAGAAGGAGAAGAATTAAAAAAAATTAAAAAAGAAGAAGGAGGAGGAGTAGGAGGAAAAGAAGAAGAAGAATAATAAGAAATAAAAGAAGAAGAAGAAGAAAAAGGATAAGGAGAAGAAAAAGGATAAGAAGAAGAAGAAGGAGAAGAGGAAGACAAAGAAGTTTATGTTGAATTAGAAGAAGAAGAAGAATAATAAAAAGACAAAGGAGAAGAAGAAAAAGTAGATGAAGAAAATGAAGAAGAAGAGGAATAAGAAGAAGTTGATGATGGTGAAGACGAAGAAGAAGAAGAAGAAGATGAAGAAGAAGAAGAAGAAGAAGTAGAAGAAGAAAAGGAAGAAGAAGGCGAAGAAGAAGAAGAAGAAGAAGAAGTCAAAGTAGTACAAGAAGAAGAACAAGAAGAAGATAAAGAAGGAGAAGAAGGAGAAAGAGAAGAAGTAGGAGAAGATGAAGAAAAACGATGGAGAAGAAGAAAAAGAACAAGAAGAAGAAGATGAAGAAGAAGAAGTACAAGAAGAAGGAGAAGGGGAAGAAGAAGAAGAAGTAGAAGAAGGAGAAGAAGAGGAAGAAGAACATGAAGAACCAAGAATGGGCAAAGAAGAACAAGAAGAAGAAGAAGAACATGATGATGAAGAAGAAGTTGAAGAAGAGGAAGAAGAACAAAAGAAGAAGAAGAACAAGAAGAAGAAGAAGAAGAAGAAGAAGAAGAAGAAGAAGAAGAAGAAAAAGTAGTAGTAGTAGAAGAAGAATAGGAACAAGAAGTAGAAGAAGAAGAAAAAGAAGACGAAGAAGAAGAAGAGGAAGAAGAAAAAAGAAGAAGAAGAAGAATAAGAAAAAGAAGACGAAGAACAAGAAGAGGAAGAAAAAGAAGTAACAGAAGAAGGAGAGGAAGAAGGAGAAGAAGAAGAAGAAGAGGATGAAGAAGAAGATGAAGAAGAAGATGACGAAGAAGAAGACGATGACAAAGAATAAGAACAAGAAGAAGAAGAAGAAAATCAAAAAGAAGAAGTTGAAGAAGCAGAAGAAGAAAGAGAAGAAGACGAAGAAGAGGAAGAAGAAGAAGAGGAAGAAGAAGACGAAGAGGAAGGCGAAGAAGAAGGCGGAGAAGAAGAAGAAGAAGAAGAGAAGAAGACAAAGAAGAAGAAAAATAAGAAGAATAATAATAAGAAGACAAAGATGAAGTACAAGAAGAAGAAGAAGAAGATGATGATGATGAAAATGAAGAGGAAAAAGAAGAAGATGAAGATGAAGAAGAAGGAGAAGAAGTAGAATAAGAAGAAGAAGTAGAAGAACTAGAACAAAAAGAAGAAGAGAAGGAAGAAGACAGAAAAAAAAGATGAAGAAGAAAAGGATAAAGAAGAAGAAGAAGAAGTACAAGAAGAAAATGAAGATGAAGAAGAAGAGGAAGAGGAAAAAGATTAAGAAGATGAAGAAGAAGAAGTGAAAGAAGAAGAAGAGGAAGAAGAAGAAGGAGAAGATGAAGTACAAGAATACAAATTAGAGGAATAAGAAGAGAAAAAATAAGATGAAAAAGAAGAAGAAGAAGAAGAAGAAGAAGAAGAGATAGAAGTGTTAGAAGAAGAAGTAGAAGAAGAAGAAGAAGAAGAAAAAGAAGAAGAAGAAGTAGAAGATGATGAAGAAGAAGAAGCCAAAGAAACACAAGAAGAAGAACAAGATGAAGAAAAAGAAGGAGAAGAACGAGAAAGAGAAGAAGTTGGAGAAGATGAAGAAAAAGATGGAGAAGAAGAAAAAGAAGAAGATGATGAAGATGATGAAGAAGAAAAACAAGGAGAAGAAGAACGTGAAAGAGAAGAAGAAGTATAACAAGAAGAAGGAGAAAGGGAAGAGAAGAAGAAGCAGAAGAAGAAGGAGAAGAAGAAGAAGAGGAAAATGATGAACAAGGAATGGGCAAAGAAGAAGAAGAAGAAGATGATGATGATGAAGAAGAAGTACAAGAAGAAGACGGAGAAGAAGGAGGCGAAGAAGTAGAAGAGAAAGTCAAAGAAGAGGAAGATGAAGATGATGTAGCTGAAGGAGAAGAAGAAGAAAAATAAGAAGATGAAGAAGATGTTGTAGAAGACGAAGAAGAAGAGCGAGAAGAACAAGAAGAAGAAGAAGAAAAAGAAGAAGAAGACAAAGAAGAAGATGAAGAAGAAGAAGAAAAAAAAGATAGAATAAGAATAAGAAGAAGAATAATAAGAAGAAGAATAATAAGAAGAAGAAGAAGGAGAACAAGAAGAAGAAGTGGAAGGGTAGGTAGATGAAGAAAAAGAAAAAGAGAAATGAGAAAAGAAGTTGAAGAAGAAGAAGATGTAGAATAAAAGATGAAGAAGAAGTGGAAGAAGAAGAAGAAGATGATGGTGATGATGAAAAAGAAGAAGGAAATGAAGAAGAAGAAGAAGAAGATGGATAAGAAGAAGAAGGAGATGATGAAGAAGAAGCAAAAGAAGGAGAAGGAGAAGAAGAAGGAGTAGAGAAGAATTAAAAAAAGAAGGTTAAGATGATGAAGAAGAAGAAGAAGAGGAAGAAGTTGAAGAAGAAGAAGAAGAAGAAGAAGAAGAAGAAGAAGAAGAAGAAGAAGAAGTGGAAGAAGAAGAAGAACAAGAGGAAGTGGAAAAAGACAAAGAAGTAGAGGAAGAGAAGGAAGAGGAAGAAGAAGAGGACAAAGAGGAAGAAGAAGTAGAAGAAGAAGAAGAAGAAGAAGTAGAAGAAGAAAAAGAAGAAGAAGAAAAAAGAAGAAAATAGAGGACAAGGGGAAGAAGAAGAAGAAGAAGAAGAAGGAGAAGAAGAAGAAGAAGAAGAAGAAATGGAAGAAGAAGAAATGGAAGAAGAAGAAGAATAAGAAGAAGAATAAGGAGAAGGAGTAGAAGAAGAAGAAGAAGAAGTAGAAGGAGAAGAAGAAGAAGAAGAAAAAGAGAAGGATACGGAGAAAGAGATGGAGAAATAGAAGAAGAAGAAGAAGAAGAAGAAGAAGAAGAAGTAGAAGAAGAAGAAGAGGAATAAGAAGAATAAGAAGTAGACGAAGTAGAAGAACTAAAACAAAAAGAAGAGAAGGAAGAAGACAAAAAAGAAAAGATGAAGAAGAAAATGATAAAGAAGAAGAAGGAGAACAGGAAGAAGAAGGTGAAGAAGAAGAGGAAGAAGAAAAAGATTAAGAAGATGAAGAAGAAGTTGTGAAAGAAGAAGAGGAAGAAGAAGAAGAAGAAGTAGAAGAAGAGGAAGAAGAAGAAGGGGAAGATGAAGAAAAAGAAGAAGAGATGAAGTACAAGAAGTTTAAGAAGAGGTATAAGAAGAGAAAAAATAAGAAGAAGAAGATGATGAGATAGAAGAGTTAGAAGAGGAAAAAGAAGAAGAAGCAGAAGAAAAGTAAGAAGTAGAAGATGATGATGAAGAAGAAGAAGAAGTAGAAGAAGAAGAAGAAGAAGGAGAAGAAGGAGAAGAAGAGGAAGAAGAAAAAGTAGGAGAAGAAGAAGAAGATATGGAAGAAGAAGAAGAAGAAGAAGAAAAATTATAAGAAGAAGAAGAAAAAGAAGAAGATGAAAGAGGAGGAGGACGAGGTAGAGATGAAGAAGAAAAAGGAGGAGAAGAAGAAGAAGATTAAGAAGTAAAAGAAGATGATGAAGAAAGAGAAAAAGAAGGGAGAGAAGAGAAAGAAGAAGAAGAAGAAGAAGAAGAAGAAGTAGAAGAATATGAAAAAGAAGAAGAAGAAGAAGAAGAAAAATAAGAACAAGAATAAGGAGATGAAGAAAAGCCAAAGAAGAACAAGATGAAGGAGAAGTAGAAGAAGAGGAACAACATGAAGGAAAAAAGGAGGATGAGGAGAAGAAGAAGAAGAAGAAGGAGAAGAAGAATCTGAAGAAGATGAAGAAGAAGGAGAAGAAGAAGAAGAAGAAGAAGAAGAGCCAGAAGTAGGAGAAGAAGATGGAGAAGAAGAAGAAGAAGAAGAAGCAGAAAAGAAGAAGAAGAAGAAAAAGAAGAAGAAGACAATGAACAAGAAGACGACGACGAAGATGAAGAACAAGAACAAGAAGAAGCAAAAGAAGGAGATGAAAAAAAAAAGATGAAGAAAGAGACGAAGAAGAAGAAGAAGAAGAAGACGAAAAAGAAGAAGAAAAAAAAGAAGAAGATGATGATGATGAAGAAGAAGAAGAAGAATAACAAGATGAAGAAGAGGAAGAAGAAGAAGAGGAAGAAAAAGAGGAAGACGAAGAAGAAGAAGAAGAAGAAGAGGAAAAGAGGAAGAAAATGAGGGAGAAGAAGACGAGGAAGAGCACGAAGAACAAGTAGTGGAAGAAGAAAAAGATGAAGAAAAATAAGAAGAAGTAGAAGACAAAAAATAAGATGAAGATGAAGAAGAAGAAGAAGAAGACAAAGGAGAAGAAGTGGAAGAAGAGAGAGTAAAAGATGAAGCAGACGAAGAAGAAGAAGAAGAAGAAGAAGAAGAAGAAAAAGAAGTAGTAGTAGTAGTAGTTGTAGAAGAAGAAGAAGAAGAAGAAGAAGGAGAAGAAGGAGAAGAAGGAGAAGATGGAGAAGAATAAGGAGAAGAAGAAGTAGAAGAAGAAGAAGTAGAAGATGATGATGATGATTCTTATGATGATGATGATAAAAAAGAAGTAGAAGAAGAAGAAGAAGAAGAAGAAGAAGAAGAAGAAGAAGATGTAGAAGGAGAAGAAGAAGAAAAAGGAAAGGAAGTAGAAGAAAATTAAGAAGAAGACAAAGAAGAAGAACGAGATGAATAAGAGGAACATGAAGAGGAAGAAGACGAAGAAGAAGTAGAAGAAGAAAAATAAGAAGAAGAGGAAGAAGAAGAAGAAGAAGAAGAAGAAAAAGGAGAAGAACGAAGAAGGAGAAGAAGTAGGATAAAGAGAAGAAGAAAAGGAGGTGAAGAAGAAGAGGAATATAAAGAGAAAGAAGAAGAAGAAGAAGGAGAAGAAGAATAGATAAAAGTGTTAGAAGAAGAAGAAGAAGAAGAAGAAGAGGAAGAAGGTGAAGTTGATGGAGGAGAAGAAGAGAAAGAAGAAGAAGAAGAAGAAGAAGAAGAAGAAGAAGTAGAATAATAAGAAGAAGAAGGAGTAGAAGAAGAAGAAGAAGAAGAAGAAGAAGAAGTAGAACAATAAGAAGAAGAAGAAGGAGGAGTAGAAGAAGAAGAAGAAGAAGAAGAAGATAAGGAAGAAGAAGAAGTAGAAGAAGAAGAAAATACGATGGAGAAGAAGAAGAAGAAGAAGAAAGAGAAGGAGGAGGAGGAGGAGAAGAAGAAGAAGAAGAAGAAAGAGGAGGAAGAAGAAGAAGTAGTAGAAGAGAAAGAAGAAGAAGAAGAAGAAGAAGAAGAAGAAGACGAAGAAAGAGAAGAAGAAGGAGAAGAAGAAGAAGAAGAAGAAGAAGAAAAAGTGGAAGAAGAAGGAGTAGTAGTAGAAGAAGAAGAAGAAGAATGAGGGGAAGGTTAAGAAGAAGGAGAAGGAGAAGAAGGAGAAGAAGAAGAAGAAGAAGAAGTAGAAGAAGAAGAAGAAGAAGAAGAAGAAGGAGGAGAAGAAGAAGAAGAAGAAGAAGAAGAAGAAGATGATGATGATGATGATGATGATGATGATGATGAACATGGAAGTGGCAAAGAAGAAGAAAAAGATGTAGAAGAAGAAAAAGAAGTGGAAGAAGAAGAAGACGAAGAAGAAGGAGGAAGAAGAAGAAGATGAAGAAGAAGACGAGGAGGAAGAAGAAGAAGAACTGAAAGAAGTGGGGGAAGAAGAAGAAGAAGAGAAAGTAGATGTAGAGGCAGAAGAAGAAGAAGAAGATTACTATGATGATGAAGAAGCAGAAGAGGAAGAAGAAGATGTAATATAAAAAGAAAATGAGAGGAAGAAGCAGAAGAAGAAGAAGAAGAAGAAGAAGAAGAAGAAGAATAAGAAGAAAAAAAATGAGAAAAGAAGAGAAGAAGAAGAAGTAGATGAAGAGGAAGAAGTAGAAGAAGAACAATAAGAAAAAGAAGAAGAAGAACGAAGAGAAGAAAAGGAAACAGAAGATGTAGAAGAAGAAGAAGAAGAATTAGAAGAAGAAGAACAAGGAGAAGAAGATGGAGAAGAAGAAGAAGAAGAAAAAGAAGAATAACAAAGAGAAGAAGAAGGAGATGAAGAAAAGTGAGAAGAAATAGGAGAAGAAGAAGTAGTTGAAGAGGAAGAAGATGAAGAAGAAGAAGAGAAGAGGAGGAAGCAGAAGAATTAGAGGATGAATAAGTAGAAGAAGAAGAAGGAAAAGGAGAAGAAAAAAAGAAGGAGAAGGAGAAGAAGAAGAAGAATAAGAAGAAGAAGAAGAAAAAGAAAAACAACAACAAGAAGAAGAAGAATAAGAGAAAAAAGAGAAACGAGAAGAAGAAGAAGAAGAAGAAGAAGAAGAAGAAGATGAAGAAAAACAAGTAGAAGAAAAATAGGAAGAAGAAGGAGAAGAATAAGGGGATGAAGAAAGAGGAGAAGAAGAAAAAAAAGAAGGTAGAGAAGAAGAAATTGAAGAAGCAGAAGAAGCAAAAGACGGAGAAGGGGAAGAAAAGGTAGAAGAAGAAGAAGAAGAAGAGGATGAAGAAGAAGAATAAGAAAAGAAGTAGAAGAACAAGAAAAAGATGAAGAAGAAGAAGAAGTAGGAGAGGAAGTGGATGAAGAAGAAGAAGTAGTAGTAGCAGAAGATGAAGAAGGAGAAGAAGAAGAACAAGAACTATAAGATGATGAAGAAGAAGATAAAGAAGAAAAAGATGGAGGAAGAGAAGAAGAAGTATAAGAAGAAGGAGAAGATGAAGGACAAGTAAGAGAAGGTGATGAACAACAAGAAGAGGAAGAAGAAGAATAAGAAGAAAAAGAAGAAGAAGAAGAAGAGGAAGAAGAAGGCAAAGAAGAAGAAGAAGAAGAATAAGTAGAAAAAGAAGAAGAACAAGAACAAGAACAAGAACAAGAAGAAGAAGAAGAAGAAGCTGAAGAAGAAGAAGAAGAAGAAAAAGAAGAAGAAGAAGAAAAAGAGGAAAAAGAAGAACAAGAAGAGGAAGAAGAAGTGGAAGTAGAAGAAGAAGAGAGGAAGAAGAAGAAGAAGAAGAAGAAAGAAGAAAAGAAGGATAAGAAGAAGATGAAGAAGAGGAAGAAAAAGAAGAAGAAGAAGATGAAGAGGAAGAAGAAGAAGAAGAAGAAGAAGAAATAGAAGAAGAGAAAGAAGAAGAAGAAAAACAAGAGAAAGAAGAAGAAGAAGAAGAAGAAAAGGACGAAGAAAAAGAAGAAGAAAATGAAGAAAGGGATGAAGAAGAAAATGAAGAAGAAGAAGATGATGATGATAAAGAGGAAGAGGAGGAAGAAGAAGAAGAGAAGGATGAAGAAGAAGAAGAAGAAGAAGAGGAAGAAGAAGAAGAAGAAGAAGAAGAGGAAGAGGAAGTAGAAGAAGGTGATGAAGAAGACGGAGGATAAAAAGAAGAAGAGTAAGAAGAAGAAGTAGAAGAATAGAAGGAAGAAGAAGAAGTAGAAGAAGAAAAAGGAGAAAAAGAAAAAGAATAAAAAGAAGAAGAAAATGAAGAAGAAGAAGAAAGAAGAAGTTAAAGAGGGAGAAGAAGTAAAAGAAGAAGAAGTATAAAAGAAGAAGAATAAGAAGAAGAAGAAGAAGAAGAAGAGGAAGAAGAAGAAGGAGAAGAAGAAGAAGTTGAAAAAGAAGGTGATGATGTCTAAAAAAAGGAGAAGAAGAAGAGGAGGAGGAAGAAATTGAAGAAGAAGAAGAGGAAGAAGAAGAAGAAGGAGAAGAAAAACAAGAGAAAGAAAAAGACGAAGAAGAAGAAGAAGGAGAAGGAGAAGAAGAAGAAGAAGTAGAAGAAGATGATGATGAAAAACAATAGGAAGAAGAACAAGAAGAGGAAGAAGAAGAAGAAGAAGAAGAAAAAGGAGAAGATGAAAAGAAGAAGAAGAAGAAGAAGAAGTAGAAGTAGAAGAAGAAGTAGAAGAAGAAGAAGTAAAAAAAGAAGAATAAGAAGAAAAGTGAGGAAAGAACGAGAAGGAGAGGAAGAAGAAGAATAATAATAAGAAAGAGAAGAAGAGGAAGGACTTGAAGAAAATGATGGAGAAAAAGAAAAATAAGAAGATGTAGGAAAAAAAGAAGAAGAAGAAGGAGAAGTAGTAGAAGAAGAAGGAGAAGAAGAACAAGAACAACAAGAAGAAGATGAAGAAGAATAAAAAGTAGAAGAAGAAGAAGATGATGATGATGATTATGATGATGATGATGAAGAAGAAGAGGAAGAAGAGGTAGGTGAAGAAGAAGAAGAAGAAGTATAAGACGTAGAAGAGAAGATGAAGAAGAAGAAAAATAAGGTGAAAAAGAAGAACAAGAAGAGGAAGGAGAGGAAGAAGATGGAGAAGAAGGAGATGTTGAAGAAGAAGTATAAGACGAAGAAGAGAATATGAAGAAGAAGAAAAATAAGGTGAAAAAGAAGAACAAGAAGAGGAAGGAGAGGAAGAAGATGGAGAAGAAGGAGATGTTGAAGAAGAAGTAGAAGAAGAGGAAGAAGAAGAATATGTAGAAGAAGAAGAAGTAGATGATGAAGAAGAAGAAGGGGAGGAAGAAGAAGAATAAGAAGTGGAAGAAGAAGAAGAAGAAAAAGCAAAAGAAGAAGAAGAAGAAGCAAAAAAAGAAGAGGAAGAAGAAGAAGAAGAAGAAGAAGAAGAAGAAGAAGAAGAACAAGAAGTAGAAGAATAAGAAGAAATAGAAGACGTGGAAGAAGAAGAAGAACTAGAAGAAGAAGAACAACAAAAGAATAATTTGAAGAAGAAGAAGAAGACGAAGAACAAAAAGAAGAAGAAGAAGAATAAGAAGAAGAAGAAGAAGTAAAAAAAGAAGAATAAGAAGAAAAGTGAGGAAAGAACGAGAAGGAGAAGAAGAAGAAGAAGAAGAATAAGAAAGAGAAGAAGGGGAAGGACTTGAAGAAAATGATGAGGAAGAAGAAAAATAAGAAGATGTAGGAAAAGAAGAAGAAGAAGAAGGAGAACTAGAAGAAGAAGAAAGAGAAGAAGAAGAAGAACAAGAAGAAGAAGATGAAGAAGAAGAAAAAGTAGAAGAAGAAGAAGAAGACGATGATGATGATTATGATGATGATGATGAAGAAGAAGAGGAAGAAGAGGTAGGTGAAGAAGAAGAAGAAGAAGTATAAGACGAAGAAGAAGAAGATGAAGAAGAAGAAAAATAAGGTGAAGAAGAAGAACAAGAAGAGGAAGGAGAGGAAGAAGATGGAGAAGAAGGAGATGGTGAAGAAGAAGTAGAAGAAGAAGAAGAATAAGAATATGTAGAAGAAGAAGAAGAAGAAGAAGAAGAATAAGAAGAAGTACATGATGAAGAAGAAGAAGGGGAGGAAGAAGAAGATGAAGAAGTGGAAGAAGAAGAAGAAGAAGAAGAAAAAGAAGAAGATGAGGAAGAAGAAGAAGAAGAAGAAGAAGAATAAGAAGCAAAAGAAGAAGAAGAAGAAGAAGAAGAAGAACAAGAAGTAGAAGAATAAGAAG
>JAIUJO010000876.1:30000-32500 GCA_023846275.1 Vanilla planifolia | reverse complement strand
AAATAAAGAGGAAGAAGAAGAAGAACAAAAAGAAGATGAAGCAGAAGAAGAAGAAGAAGAAGAAGAAGAATAAGAATAACAGAAAAGAAGAAGAAGAAGAAGAAGAAGATGAAGAATATGAAGAAGAAAAAGAAGAACAGGAAGAAGATGAAGAAGAATATGAAGAAGATGAAGAAGAAGAAGACAAAGAAGAAGAAGAAGAAGAAATAGAAGAAAAAAATGAAGAAGAAACAGAAGTAGAAGAGGAGGACGAACAAGTAGATGAAGGAGAAGAAGAAGAACAAGAAGAAGGAGAACACGAAGAAGGAGAACCTGAAGGAGAAAAAGAAGAAGAAGAAGAAGAAGAAGAAGAAGAATAAGAAGAAGAAGAAGAAGAAGAAGAAAGGTAGAAGAAGAAGAAGAAGTTGATGAAAAAGAAGAAAGAGAAGAAGAAGAAGAAGAAGAAGAAGAAGATGTCAAAGAAGAAGAAGAGGATGAAGAAGTATAAGCAGAAGAAGACAAAGAAGTAGAAGAAGAAGAAGAAGATGATGATGAGGACAAAGAAGGAGGAGAGTAAGATGAAGAAGAATAAGAGGAAGTAGAAGTAGAGAAAGAAGAAGAAGAAAAGAAGAAGAAGAAGGAGGTGGTGGGGAAGAAAAGAAGAAGAAGAAGAATAAAAAGAAGAAGAAGAACAGGATGAAGTGAAAGAAGAAGAAGAAGAAGAAGAAGAAGAAGAAGAAGATGAAGAAGAAGAATAAGAAGAAGAAGACAAAGAAGAAGAAGAAAAAGACAAAGAAGAAGAAGAAGATGAAGATGAAGAAGAAGAAGAAGAAGAAGAAGAAGAAGAGATAGAATAAGAAGAAGACAAAGAAGAAGAAGAAGAAGATGATGATGAAGAAGAAGAAGACAAAGAAGAGGTAGAATAAGAGTAAGAAGAAGAAGAAGAAGAAGAACAACAAGAAAAAGAAGAAGAAGAACTTGAAGAAGTTTAAGATGAAGCAGATTAAGAAGAAGAAGCAGAAGAGGAGGAAGAAGGAAAAGAACACGAAGAGGAACAAGTAGAAGAAGAAGAAGAAGTGGGAAAGAAGAAGAAGAAGAAGGCAAAAAAGAAGAACATGAAGAAGAAGAAGAACAACAACAAGAACAAGAATAAGAAGAAGAAGAAGATGAAGATGATGATGATGAAGAAGAAGTAGAAGAAGAAGCAAAGAAGAAGAAGAAGAAGTAGAAGAGGAAGAAGAATTAGAAGAGGAAGAAGTATGAGAAGAAGAAGAAGAAGGAGGAGGAAGAGGAAAAGAAGAAGTAGAAGAAGAAGAAGAGGAAGACGAAGAAGAAGTTGAAGAAGAAGAAGGAGAAGCAGAAGAATAATAAGAAGAAGATGGAGTAGAAGAAGACGAAGAAGTTAAAGAAGAAGAAGAATAAGAAGAAGAATATGAACAAGAAGAAGAAGAAGAAGCAGAAGAAGAATAAGAGGAAGAAGAAGAAGATGAAGAAGAATAAGAAGAAGAAGAAGAAGAGGAAGAAGAAGAAGAAGAAGAAGAAGAGGAAGAAGAAGAAGGTGATGAAGAAGAAGAAGAAGAAGAAAAAGAAGACAAAGTAGAAGAAGAAGAAGAAGAAGGAGAGGAGGAAAAAGAAGGAGAAGAAGGAGAAAGAGAAGAAAAAAAACGAGAAGAAGAAGAAGGAAAAGAAGAAGAAAAAAAGATGAAGAAGAAGATGAAAGAGAAGGAGAACAATAAGATGTACAAGAAGAAGAACAATAAGATGTACAAGAAGAAGTAGCAGAATGGGAAGAAGAAGATGTTGAAGACGAAGAAGAAAATGAAGAAGAAGAAGAAGAAGATGAAAAAGGAAGAGGCAAAGAAGAAATAGAAGATGAAGTAGAAGATGAAGAAGAAGATGATGAACAAGAAGAAGACGAAGAAGTGGAAGAGCAAGAAGAAAAAGTGGAAGATGAAGGAGAAGAAGAAGAAGAAAAAGAACAAAAAAAAGAAGATGTTGTAGAAGGCAAAGAAGAAGAAGAAGAGGAAGAAGAAAAGAATAAAAAGAAGAAGACCAAGTCAAAGAAGAAGACAAAGAAGAAAAAGAAGAAATAGAAGTTGAAGAAGAAGAAGAAGAAGAAGAAGGAAAAGAAGAAGAAGAAGAAGAGGAAGAAGAAGAAGAAGAAGAATAGGAAGAAGAAGAAAAAGAAGAAGAAAAAGAAGAAGAGAAAGAAGAGGAAGAAGTAGATGAAGAAGAAGAACAAGAAGTAGTCGAAGAAGTTGAAGAAAACGACAACGAAGAAGAAAAGGAAGAAGAAGAAGGTGAAGAAGAAGACAAAGATGGAGAAAAAGAAGAAGAGGAAGAATATGAAGAAGAAGAAGAAGAAGAAGAATAAGAAGAAAAGACGAAGAAGAAGAAAAAGATGAAGAGGAAGAAGAAGAAGAGGAAGACGAAGAAGAACATGTAAAAGAAGAAGAAGAAGAAGAAGAAGTATAAGAAGAACAAGAAGATGAAAAGTCGAAGAAGAAGATGAAGATGAAAA
>JAIUJO010000876.1:20000-22500 GCA_023846275.1 Vanilla planifolia | reverse complement strand
CGAAATATTTCGTCGGTGAACTCGAAATCTCTTGCGTCTCTTGCCGGCTAATTGACCACCACTCACCGAAAAAACTTATACAACCCGACGACAAAACAAAAAAAATTCTCACCTTCGTTGGCCGTCGCCGTCGCGTGCCAGAAATCACGAAAATCCTCCCCGGGCGTCACTATAGCGTGCCAAAACACACAAAATCCTCGTCGGATGCTACTGTAGCATGCCGGAACTTAGCTAAGCTAACAACAGCTCTCAGAAATCTCGTTGTCGCACTCCGGCAACCTCCCCCAGCCATGTTCTTTGCAGAAATGCTTTTCAAAACGCACCCTGCTTCAACTTTTATAACGCGGTCGGAACCGCCATGAACCGCATTTTTGCATAAATCCCATCTATTTCGGTTTTTTTTTGCAAATATATCCTCTAAAAAATCAAATTTAAACTATGCCGACATTTACAAAAATACAAATCTATCCTCCACGTTACAAATTTATCCTAAATCTTTAAAAATTCATAATTTATTCATTAGAGCTCCCAAAATTACAAACTAAACACTGTTAGACTCATCTCAAAGAGCTATTTTTAAAAAAATATAATAAGTAAAATACAGGAAACAAAGGTTGTTACAAGAAAGAAGGTAAAGAAGAAGAAGAAGAAGAGGAAGTGGAAGAAGAAGAGAAGAAGTACAAGATGAAGAAGAAGAAGAAGAAGAAGTAGAAGAAGTATAAGATGAAGAAGAAGAAGAAGACGAAGAAGAAGGAGAAGAACAAAAAGAAGAAGAATAATAAGTTGAAGAAGAGGTAGAAGAAGAAGAATAAGAAGAAGAGGAAGAAGAGGAAGATGAAGAAGAAGAAGAGGCAGAAGAAGAAGAAGAAGAAGAAGAAGAAGAGGAAGAAGAGGAAGAAGAGGAAGAAGAAGAAGAAGAGGAAGAAGAGGAAGAAGTAGAAGAAGAAGAAGTAGAACAAGAGGAAGAAGAAGAAGAAAAACAAGAAAATGAAGAAGAAGAAGAAGAAGGGGAAGAAGAAGAAGAAGAAGAAGATAAAGTAGAAGATGAAGAAGGTGAAGATAATAATGAAGAAGAATAAGAAGAAAAATTAGAAGAATAAGAGGATGAAGTAGAAGAAGAAGAAGAACTTGATGAAGATGTAGAAGAAAAAGATGAAGAAGAAGAGGGAGAAGAGCATGAAGAAAAAGAAGAAGATGAAGAAGAAAAAGAAGAAGGTGAAGAAGAAGAAGAGGAAAATGAAGGAGAGGTTTTCGAAGAAAATGTAGGAGAGGAAGAAGAAGAAGAAGAAGAAGAAGTAGAAGGGTAAAAGTAGGAGGGGAAGAAGAAGAAGAAGAAGACGAAGAATAAGAAGAAAGGAAGAAGAAGAAGAAGAGTAAGAAGAAGTAGAAGAAGAAGAAGAAGAGGAAGAGGAAGAAGAAGAAGAAAGAGAGCAAACAGAAGAATAAGAAGAAGGAGAAGAAGAAAAAAAGAAGAAGAAGAAGAGATAGAAGGAGAAGAAGAAGAAAAATAAGGAGTAGTAGAAGAAGAACAAGATGCAGAAGAAGAAGAAGAAGAAGAGCAAGGAGAAGAAGAAGAAGAAGAAGAAGAAGAAGAAGAAGTAGAAGAAGAAGAAGAAGAAGAGGAAGAAAAGAAGGAGAAGAAAAAGAAGAAAAGAAAGAAGAAGAAGAAGGAGAAGTAAAATTAAAAGAAGAAGAAGAAGAAGAAGAAGTAGAAGAACAAAAAGAAGAAGAGGAACAAGAAGAAGAAAAAGAAGATGAAGAAAAAGAAGTAAAAGAAGAAGAAGAAGAAGATGGAGAAGAAGGAGAAGAAGAAGAAGAAGAGGAAGATGAAGAAGAATAATAATAGGAAGAAGAAGAAGAAGAAGAAGAATAAGAAGAAGAAGAAGAAGAATAAGAAGAAGAAGTAGAAGAAGTGGAAGAAGAAGCAAAGAAGAAGAAGGAGAAGGAGAAGAAGAGGAAGAAGAAGTAGATGACGAAGAAGGCGAAGAAGAGCATGAAGTAGAAGTAGAAGAAGAAGAAGAAGACGAAAAGGAAGATGTAAAAGAGGAAGAAGGGGATGAAGAGAAGAAGAAGAAGAAGTAGAAGAATTAAAAGAAGTAGAAGAAGTGGAAGAAGAAGAAGTGGAAGAAGAAATAGAAGAAGAAGGAGAAGAAGAAGAAGAAGAAGAAGAAGATGATGATGATGATGATGATGATGACAAAGAAGAACAAGAAGAAAAGAAGAACAAGAGGAAGAAGAAGATGATGATGAAGAAGAAGAAGAAGAAGGCAAAGAAGAATAACAAAATGAAGAAGAAGATGAAGGAGATTAAAAAGAAGAAGAAGAAGAAGAAGAAGAAGAAGAAGAAGACGAAGAAGCAGAAGAAGAAGAAGAAGAAGAAGAAGAAGTATAGAAAGAAGAGGAAGAAGAAGAAGAAGGGGGGTAGAGGAGGTGGAATAACAACATGAAGAAGGAGAAGAAGAAGAAGACGAAGAAGAAGAAGAAGAAGAGGAAGAAAAAG
>JAIUJO010000876.1:10000-12500 GCA_023846275.1 Vanilla planifolia | reverse complement strand
GAAGAACAAAAAGAAGAAGGAGAAGAAGATAAAGAAGAAGTAGTAGAAGTAGAAGAAGATGGAGAAGAAGGAGAATAAGAAGAAGAAAAAGAAGAACAAGAAGTACAGGAATAGGAAAAAGAAGAAAAGGATGAAGAAGAAGAAGAAGAAGGGGAAGAAGAAAAAGAAGAAGAGGAAGAAGAAGAGGAAGAAGAAGAAGAAGAAGTATAAGATGATGATGAATAAGAATAAGAAGAAGAAAGAGAGGAAGAAGAAGAAGAAGAAGAATTAGGAGAAGAAGATGATGAAGAAAAAGAAGAAGAGATGAAGTAGATGAAGAAGAAGAAGAAGGAGAAGAAGAATAAAAAAAGATGTAGTAGAAGAAGAAGAAGAAGAAGAAGAAAATTAAGCAGAAACAAGGAGAAAAAGAAGAAAAAAAGAAGAAGAAGAAGACGAAGTAGAAGAAGAAGAAGAAGATAAAGAAGTAGAAGAAGGAAAAGAATTAGAGGAAGAAGAAGAAGAAGAAAAAGAAGAAGAAGAAGAAGAAAAAGAAGTAGAATAAGAAGAAGAAAATGTAGAAGATGTAGAAGAAGTGGAAGAAGAAAAGGAAGAAGAAGAAGAAGATGAAGAAGAAGAATAAAGAAGAAGATGAAAGAGGAGAAGAAGATGGATGAGGAGAAGAAGAAGAAGAAGTATAAGAAGAAGAAGAAGAAGAAGAAGAGGAAGAAGAGAGGGAGAAAAAAGAAGAAGAAGATGATGAAGAAGAAGAAAAAAAAAGAAGAAGATAAAGAAGAAGAAGAAGAAAAAGAAGAAGTCGAAGAAGAAGAAGAAAAAGATGAAGATGTAGAAGAAGAAGAAGAAGAGAAAGAAGAAGAAGAAGAAGAAGAAGAAGAAGTAGTAGAAGAAGAAGTTAGAGAGGAAGAAGAAGAAGTGGAAAAAGAAGAAGACGAAGAAGAAGTGGATCAAATAAAAACAGATGAAAAAGAAGAAGTAGAAGAAGAAGAAGAAGAAGAAAAAGAAGAAGTTTAAGCAGCAGCAGAAGAAGAAGAAGAAGTAGTAGGTTTAATAGGAGAAGAAGAAGAAGAAGAACAAGAAAAGGAAGAATAAGAAGGAAAAGAAAACAATAAGAGACAGACGAGGAAGAAGAAGAAGAAGAAGAAGAAGAAGAAGAAGTAGAAAAAGAAGAAAAGAAGATGAAGAAGAAGGAAAAGGTGAAGAACAAGTAGAATAAGAAGAAGAAGAAGAAGAAGAAGTAGAAGTAGTAGAAGAAGAAGAAGAAGAAGAAGAACAAGTAGAAGAAGAAGAAGAAGAGGAAGAAGAAGAAGAAGTAGAAGAAGAAGAGGAAAAGGAAGAAGAAGAAGAAGAAGAGGAACAGAAAGAGAAGAAGATGAAGAAGAAGAAGAAGAAGAAGAAGAAGAAAAAGAAAAGGAAGAAGATAAAGAATAAGAATAAGGAGAAAAAGAAAAAGAAGAACAAGAAGGGGAACAAGTAGAAGAAGAAGTAGAAGTTCTTCTTCTTCTTCTCTTTCTTCTTCTCCTTCTTCTTCTCCTTCATCTTTGCCTTCTCCTTCTCCTTCTTCATCTTTGCCTTCTCCTTCTCCTCTTCCTCTTCATCTTATTCCTCCTCTTCCTCTTCTTCTTCTTCTCCTTCTTCTTCTTCATCCTCATATTTTCTTCTTCTTACTCTTCTTCTTCTTCTTCTTCTTCCACTTCTTCTTCACCTCTTTCTTCTTCTTCTTATTCTTCTTCTTCTTCTACTTCTTCTTCTTCTTCTTCTTCTTCTTCTTCATCCTCTTCTTCCTCTTCATCTTCTTCTTCTTCCTTTAGTTCTTCTTCTTCCTCTTTTTCTTCTTCTTCTTCTTCTTCTTCTTCTAGTTCTTCTACTTCTTTTTTCTTCTTCTTCTTCTTCTTCTTCTTCTTCTTCTGCTTCTTCCTCTTCTACTTCTTCTTCTTCTTTCTCTTCTACTTCTTCATCTTTGTCATATTCTTCTCCCTCTTCTTCTTCTCCTTCTCCTTCGTTTGCTTCTTATTCAGCTTCTCTTCTTCTTCTTCTTCTTCTTCCACTTCTTCTTCTTCTTCTTCTTCTTCTTCTTCTTCTTCTTCTTCTTCTTCTTTCTCTTCTTCTTCTACTACCACTACTACTTCATCTTTGTCTTCTTCTTCGTCTTCTTTGTCTTCTTTTACTTCTTCTTCTTTTTCTTCTTCTTCTTCTTCATAGTCTTCTTCTTCTTCCTCTTCTTCGTCTTCATCTTCTTCTTCTTCTTCTTCTTCCTCTTCTTCTTCATCATCATTTTCTTCTTCTTCTTCTTCTTCTTCTTCTTCTTATTCTTGTTGTTCTTCTTCTTCATTATTTTCTTCTTCTTGTTCTTTTTCTTCTTCATCTTCTTCTTCTTCTTCTTCTTCTTTTGCATCTTCTTCCTCCTCCTGTTCTTCTTCTTCCTTCTCTTCTTCTTCCTCCCCTTCTCTTCTCTTTCTTCTACCTCTTCTTCATCTTCTTCTTATTCTACTTTTTATTCTTCCTC
>JAIUJO010002498.1:45000-55486 GCA_023846275.1 Vanilla planifolia | reverse complement strand
ATCTTCTTCTTGTTCTTGTTCTTGTTCTTCTCCATCTACTTCTTCATCATCATCATCATCTTCTTCTTCTTCTACTTGTACTTCTTCTAATTCTTCTTCTTCTCATTATTTTTATTATTGTTATTATTATTATTATTATTATCGATGCTATTTTTTATTTTTCAAATTATTATTGCTATTATTCCTCTCCATAATCTTCTTCTCTTTATCCTCTTCCTCTTTTTGTCTTGTTTTTCTTCTTCTTCATCTTCTTCATCTTCTTCTTCGTCTTCTTCTTCGCTTTCTTCTTCGTCTTCTCCTCCTTCATCCTTCTTCTTATTCTTCTCTTTCTTTTTTTTATTCTTTTTCCTTTTCTTTTTTTTCAACTTCTTCTACTTCTTGTACCTCTTCTACTTCTTCTTCTTCTTCTTGTCTTCTTCTTCTTCTTCTTCTTCTTGTTTTGTTTCTTCTTCTACTTCTCCTCCTTCTTCTTCTTCTTTATCTCCTTTTTGTTTGTCTTCTTCCTCTTTTTTTTCTTGTTATTTTCTTCTTTTTCTTCTTCTTCTTCTTCTTCTCCTTCTCCTGCTGCTTCATTTTCTTCGTATTCTATTTCTTCTTATTCGTCTTCTAATTCTTCTTCTACTTATTCTTCTCCTATTTCTTCTTCTTCTACTTCTTCTTCTTCTTTTGCTTCTTTTACTTCTACTTCTTCTTCTTCTTCTTCATCTACCTCTTCTACTCTTCTTCTTCTTAATCTTATTCATATTTTTTTGTTCTTCCTCTTCTTCATCTTCTTTTTCTTTTTTGTCTTCCTCTTTTTCCTATTTTAATTCTCCTTCCTCTTCTTCTTCTTCTTCTTCTTCTTCTTCTTGTCGTTATTCTTCTTCTTCTTCTAGTTCATCTTCTTCTTCTTCTTCTTCCCCTACTTATTTTCTTCTTCTTCTTCTTCTTCTTCCCTTTCTTCTTCTTCTTCTTCTTCTTCTTCTTCTTCTTCTTCTTCGTCTTCTTCTTCCTCTCCTTCTCCTTCTTCTTCTTCTTCTCCTTCTTCTTCTTCTACTTCTACTTATTCTTATTCTTCTTCTTATCGTTTTATTTTTTGTTCCTCTTCTTCTTCTTCATCTTCTTCATCTTCTTCTGCTTATTTCAAGTATAATTATTATTACTATTATTATTATTATGACAACTATTTTTGTTATTATAATCTTTGTTCTTATTCCTCTGTTTCTTGTTCTTCTTCTTCTTCTTCTTCATCTTCCTTTCCTTCTTCGGCTTCTCCTTCTTCTTCTTCTTCTTTTTCATTTTCTTCTTCTTCTTTATCTTCTTGTTCTTCTTCTTCTTCTTTTCTTCTTATTCTTTTTCTTTTTGTTCTTCATCGTCTCCTTTGTCTTCTTCATCATCTTCTTCTTCTCCTTCTTCTTCCTCTTCTTCTTCTTCTTCTTCTTCTTCTTCTTCTTCTATGTCTTCCTCTCTTATTTCTTCTTAATCTTCATCTTCCTCTTCTTCTTCTTCTTCTTCTCATTCTTCTTCATGTACTTCTTCTTCTTTTTTTACTTGTTCCTCTTCTTCTTCCCTTTTTTCGTCTTCTTCTTCTTCTTCTTTTTTCTACTTCTTCTTTTCTCCTTCTTCTTCTTCTTATCCTTCTTCTTCTTTGGCTTCTTCTTCTTCTCCTCCTTTTTCTTCTTATCCTTCTTCTACTTCTCCTCCTTCTTCTCCTTCTTCTTTTTCATCAACTGGTTCTTCTTCTTCTTCTTCTTCATCTTCTTTTTCTTTGCCTTCTTGTTCTTCTTCTTCTTCTTCTTCTTCTCCTTCTTCTTTTTCTTCTTCTTTTTCTTTGTCATCTTCTTCTTGTTCTTCTTCTTCTGCTTCTTAGTTCTTTTCTTCTTCTTCTTCATCTTCTTCCTCTTCTCCTTCTACTTCTTGTTGTACTTCATCATCATCTTCATCATCTTCAAGTCCGTCTTCTTCTTCGTCTTTTTTCTTCTTCTTCTTCTTCTTCTTCCCCTTTTCCCTCTGCTTCTCTTGCTTCTACTTTCTCTTGTTCTTCTTCTTCTTCATCTTTGTCTTCTTCTTCTTCATCATCTTCATCTTCTTCATCTTCTTCACCATCTTCTTCTTCTTCTTCATTTTTGTCTTCTTCTTCTTCATCATCTTCATCTTCTTCATCTTCTTCACCATCTTCTTCTTCTTCTTCTTCTTCTTCTTCTTCTTCTTTTTCTTCTTACTCTTCTTCTTCCTCTTCTTCTACTTCTTCCTCTTCTCCTTCTTCTTCTTCTTCTTTTTCTCATTCTTCTTCTTCTTCTTCTTGTCCTTCTTCTTTTTCATTTTCAACTTCTTTTTCTTCTTCTTTAACATCTTCTTCTACTACTTCTTGTTGTTGTTCTTCTTCTTCTTCTTCACCTTCTTCTCCTTTATCATCATCATCTTCTTCTTCTTCTTCTTCTTCTTCAACTTCTTCATGATCTTCATCTACTTCTTCTTCTTCTTCTTCTTATTTTTCTTCTTCCTCTTCTTCTTCTTCTTCTTCCCCTTCTTTCTAGACCTCTTTGTCTTCTTCTTCTTCTTCTTCTTCTTCTCCTTCTGCCCCTTTATCTTCTTCTTCTACTCCTTCTGCCCCTTTATCTTCTTCTTCTTCTTCCTCACCATCTTCTTTTTTGCTCTTCATGTTTTTCTTCCTATTGTTCCTCTTCTTCTTCTTCTACATATTTTACTTCTTCTTCATCTTCTTCTTCTTATAATTCTTCTTCTCCTCGTTCTTCTTTGTTTCCTTCTTCTACTTCTCCTTCTTCATGATTTTCTTCTTCTTCTTCCTCTTCTCCTTCTCCTTCTTCTTCTTCTACTTCTTTTTCTTTGTCTTCTTCTTCCTCTTCTTCTTCTTCTTCCTCCTCATCTTTCACTTCCTCTTCTATGTCTTCTTTTTCTACTTCTTGATTTTCTTCTCCTTTTTCTTCTTGTTCTTGTCCTTGTTCTTCTTCTTTTTCTTTGTCTTCCTTCTCTTGTACTTTGTCATCTACTTTTTCTTCTCCTTCTTCTTCTTCTTTTACTTCTTTCTCTTCTTCTTCTTCATCATCTTCTTCTTCTTCTTTTACTACTTCTTCTTGTTCTTGTTGTTGTTCTTCTGCTTTCTTTTCTTTGCCTTCTTCTTCTTCTTCTTCTTCTTCTAGTTCATATTCTTCTTCCATCCACTACTCCTTCTTTGCCTTCTTTTTCTTGTTCTTGTTCTTCTTCTTCTTCTTCACCTCCTTCCTCTTTGTCTTCTTTTTCTTCTTCTTCTTCCACATTTTTTCCTTCTTCTTCTTCTTCTTTCTCTCTTTCTTCTTCTTCTTCATCATCTTCGTCTTCTTCTTCTTCCACTTCTTCCTTTTCCTCTTCTACTTCTACTTCTTCTTCTTCTTCTTCTTCTTCTTCTTCTCCTTCTCCATTTTATTCTTCTTATTCTTTTTACTTCTTCTTCTTCATCATCTACTTCTTCTTGTTTTTCTTGGTCTTCTTTTTCTTGGTCTTCTTCTTCTTCTTCTTCTTTGCCCTGTTCTTCTTCCACTTTGTCTTCTTCTTCTTCCTCTTCTTCTTATTCCTCTTCATCATCTTCTTCTTCATCATCATCTTCTTGTTCTTCATTTCTTCTTCTCCTTCTTCTTCTTCTTCGTCTTCTTCTTTTTCGCCTTCTTCTTCTTCCTCTTCTTCTTTTTTGTCTTCCACTTCCTCTTTAACATCTTCTTCTTTTTCTTCTCCTCCTCCTTCTACTTCTTCATGTTCATCTTCTTCTTGTTCTTGTTCTTCTTCTTCTTCTTCTTCTTCTTCTTCCTATTCTTCTTCTTCTTCTTCTTCTACTTCTTCTACTTTTTCTTATTCTTCTCTTTCTTCTTCATCTTCTTCTCCCTCTTTTCTTGCTACTTCTCTGTCTTGTGCTTCTTCTTCTTCCCATCCTTGACTCCTCCTCCTTCTAGTTCAACTTCTTCTTCTTCTTCTTCTACTTCTTTTTCTTCATCTTCTTCTTCTTCTTTTTCTACTTCTTCTTCTTTGTAGTGTTCATATTTTTCTTGTTCTTCTTTTTCTTCTTCTTCTTATACCTCTCCTCCTCTTAATCCTTCTCTATCTTCTTCTTCTTCTTCTTCATGATAATATTTGTCTTCTTCTTTTTCTTCTTTATCTTCTTCTTCTTCTTCTTTAGCTTCTTCTTCTTCTTCCTTTTATTTATCTTCTTATTCTTCTTTTTCTTCTTCTTCTTGTTTTTCAACTTCTTTTTTTTCTCTTTCTTATTCCCCTTCTTCTTCTTCTTCTACTTTTTCTCCTGCTTCTCTTCCTTCTGCTTCTTCTTCTTGTTCTTCTTCTTCTTCTCCTTCTTTGTCTTCTTCTTCTTCTTCATCTTCATCTTCTTTCTTCTTCTCAATCTTTTTCTTTTTCTTCATCTTCTTGTTGTTGTTCCTCTTCTCCTTCTTTTTCTTCTTCTCCTTAATCTTCTTCTTCTTTTGCTTGTCCTTCTTCTATTTCTTTTTGCCTTCTTCTTCTTCAACTTCATCTTCTTCTTCATCTTCTTCTCCAACTTCTTGTTCTTCTTCACCCTCTTCTCCTTCATCATCATCTTCATCATCATCATCTTCTTCTTCTTCTACTTCTTCATCATTGTTTCTTCTTCTTCTTCTTCTTCTCCTTCTTCTTCTTCTACTTCTCCTTCTTTCTCAACTTCTTTGTGTTCTTGTTCATGTTCTTCTTCTCCTTCTTCTTTTACTACTTCTTCTTCTTCTTCACCATCTTCTTTTTCTTCTTCGTCTTGTTCTTCCTTTTCTTCTTCTTCAAATTCTTCTTCTTCTTCTTCGTCTTGTACTTCTTCTTCATCTTCTTCTTCTCCTTCTTTCTTTCTTTCTTTGTCATCTTCTTCTTTTTTTCTTCTCCTTCTTCTTCTTCTTCTTCTTCTTCTTATTCTTCTTCTTCTTCCTCATCTATTTCTTCTTCTTCTATATTTTCTTCTTCTTCTTCATCATCATCATCATCATCTTCTTCTTCTTCTTCTTCTTCTTCTGCTTCTTCTTCTTTTGCTTCTTCTTTGTTTTCCTTCTCTTATGCTTTTTTTTCCACTTTTTCTTCTTCTCCTCCTTCTTCTTGTTCTTCTTCTTCTTCTGCTTCTACTTCTTCCTGTTCTTCTTCTTCTTCTTCATGTGATCATCATCTTCTTCTTCTTCTATTACTTCTTCTTCTACTACTACTTCTTCTTCGTCTTCTTCTTCTTCATCATCTTCTTCTTCTCCTTCTTCTTCTACTTTCTTTTATTCACCTTCTTCTTCTTTTTCATCAAGTACTTCTTCTTCTTCTTCTTCCTCTTCTTCTCCTACTTCTTCTTATTCTTCTTCTTCTTCTACTCCTTTCATCATCTTCTTCTTCCTCTGCTACTTCTCCTTCTTCTTCTTATTCTTTTTCTTCTTCTTTTTTCATCCTCTTCCTCTTCTTTGCCTTCTTCTATTTCTTGTTATTCTTCTTCTTCTTCTTCTTCTTCCTTCCCTCCTTCTTCATCTTCTTTTTTCTCTTCTTTATCTTCAAATTCTTCTTCATCTTGCACTTCTTCGTCATCCTCTTCTTCTTCTTCTTCTTCTTCTTCTTCCTCTTCGTCGTCTTCTTCTTCTACATCTTCTTCTTCAATGTCTCCAACTTCTTCTTCTTCATCATCATCGTCTTCTTCTTCTTCTTCTTCTTCTATTTCATCTACTTCAACATCATGAAAATCTTCTTCTTTTTCTTCTTCTTCTTCTTCTTCTTCCTCTTCTTCTCCTTCTTCTTTGTTTTCTTCCTATTCTCCTCCGTCGTCTCTTCCTTCCACTTCTTTTACTTCTTCTTGATCAACTTGTTCCTATTCTTCTTCTTATTCTTTTACCTCTTCTATTTTGTCTTCTTCTTCTTCTTCTTCCTATATTTCTTGTTCTTCTTTTTCCTTGTCTTCTTCTTCTTTTTCATCTTCTTCTTCATCATCTTCATCTTCATCATCTTCTTCTTCTTCGCCTTGTTCTTCTTCTTCTTTGTATTCTTCTTCTTCTTCTTCTTCATCTTCTTCTTCTTCCTCATTTTCTTCTTCTTCTTTTTCCTCTTCCTCTTCTTCCTCTTCATCTTCTCTTTTTTTTTCTTCTTCAACTTCTTCTTTGTCTTCTTCTTCTTCTTCTTCTTCTTCTTCTCTTTCTTCTCCTTCTTCTTTGACTTCTTGTTCTTCTTCATCTTATTCTTCTTTTTCATTTTGTTTTGTTCTTCTTCTTCATCTTCTTCTTCTTCTTCATCTTCTTCTTCTTCTTCTTTGTTTTCTTCTTCTTCTTCTTCTTCTTCTTCTCCATCTTCTTCTTCTTCTTCTTCTTCTTCTTGTTTTTCTTCTTCTTCTCCTTCTTCTACTTCTTCTTCATCTTCTTCTTCTTGTTCTTCTTCGTCTTCTTCATCTTCTTCTTCTTCTTCTTCCTTTTCTCCTCCTCCTCCTTCTCCTTTTCCTCCTGCTTCTCTTCCTTTTGCTTCTTCTTCTTCCTTTTCTTCTTCTTTGCCCCCTACTTCTTCATCTCAATCTTCTTCATGCCCTTTTTCTTCATCTTCTTCTTCTTCTTCATCTTCTTCTTGTTCTTCTTATTCCTCTTCTTATTCCTCTTCTTCTTCCTCCTCTTCTTCTTCTTCCTCTTCTTCTTCTTCTTCTTCTTCTTCTTCTTTCCTTTCTTCATCTTCTTCTTCTTCTTTTCCAACATCAGTTTCTTGTTTGCCTTCTTTCTCTCGTTCTTCTTCCTCTTTTACATCTTTTTCTTCTTCATCATCATCTTCTCCTTTTTCTTCTTCTTCTCCTTCTTCTTCTTCTTGCTCTTCTCCTTCTCATTCTTATTCTTTTTCTTCTCCTCCTCCTCTTTCTTTTTGTTCTTCTTCTTCTTCTTCTTCTTCTTGTTCTTCTTCTTCTTCTTTTTCTTCATCTTCTTCTTCCTATTCTTCTTCTTCTTCCACATCTCTTTCTTCTTCCTCTATATCTTCTTCTCCTTCTTCGTCTTCTTCTTCTTCTACTTCTTCTTCTTCTCCTTCTTTTTTTTCCTTCTCTTGTACTTTTTCTTCTACATTTTTTCTTTTGATTCTTCTTCTTCTCCTTCTTGAATTTCTACATCTTCCTCCTCCTTTTCTTCTTCTTCTTCTTGTCTTCTTCTTCATCTTCATCTTCTTCTTCTTCTTCTTCTTCTTTTACTTCTTCTTCTACTTGTTCTTCTTCATCCTCTTCTTCTTCTTCTTCTTCTTCTTCTCCTTCTTCAACTACTATCATTTCTTCACCTTCTTCTGGTTTTTCTTCAACTTCTTCTTCTTTCTCTACTTCTTCTTCTTCTTCTTCTCCTTATTCTTCTTCTTCTTCTTCTTTCATCCTCTTCTTCTTTGCCTTCTACTTCTTCTTCTTCTTCTTCTTCTTCTTCTTCGAAATCTTCTTCTTCTTCTTCTTTGCCTTCTGCTTTTTCTTGCACTTCTTTGTCATCATCATCATCGTCATCTTCTTCTTCTTCTTCTTCTCCTTTGTATTCGTCTTCTTCTTCTTCCTCTTCCTCTCCTTCTTCTTCTTCTTTTCTTCTTCTTCTTCTTCTTCTTCTTCTTCTTCCTCTTCTTCTCCTTCTTCGTCCTTGCCTTCTTCTTCTTCTTCTTCTTCTTCTTCTTCTTTCTTCTCCTTCTTGTTCTCCTTCTTCAACTTCTCCTTTTTCTTCTTCTTCATCTTGCTTATGTTCTTCTTCTTATTCTTTTTCCTCTTCTATTTTGTCTTCTTCTTCTTCTTCTGCTTTTATTTCTTGTTCTCTTTTTTCTTCGTCTTCTTCTTGTTTTTCTTCTTCTTCTTCATCTTCGTCTTCATCTTCTTCTTATTCTTCTTCTTCGCCTTTTTCATCTTCTTCTTTTTTTTATTCTTCTTCTTCTTCTTCTCCTTCTTCTTCTTATTCTTCTTCTTCATATTCTTCTTCTTCTTCTTCTTCTTCATCTTCTTTTATTTTTCTTCTTCTTCATCATTTTCTTCTTCTTCTTCTTCTCCTTTTTGTTCGACTTAATCTTGTTCTTCTTCTTCTTATTAATCTTCTTTTTTATTTTCTTCTTCTTCTGCTTCTTCTTCTTCATCTTCTTCTTTTTTTCTTCTTTTACATCTTCTTCTTCTTCTTCTTTGTCTTCTTCTTCATCTTCTTCTTCTTGCTCTTCTTCTTCTTCTTCTTCTTCTTCTTATCCTTCTTCGACTTCTTCTTCTACTTCTTCTTTCTCTTCTTCTTCTTTTCCCTCTTCTTTTTCTTCATCTCCATCTTCTTAATCTTTTTCTTCATCTTCCTCTTCTTCTTCCACTTCCTCTTCTTCTCTTCTTCTTCTTCTTCTTCTTCTCCCCATTGACTCCTCCTTTTTCTTCAACTTCTTCATCATCTTCTTTTTCTTCATCATCCTGTTCTTCTTCTTCTTTGCCTTCTTCTTCTTCTCGTGCTTTGCCTTCTACTTCTTCTTCTTCTTCTCGCTCTTCTTCTTCTTCTTCTCCTTCTTCTTCTTCATCATCTACTTCTTCTTCTCTTTCTTCTTCTTCCTCTACTTCTTTTTCTTCTTCTTGTTCTGGTTATTCGAATTCTTCATCTTCTTCTTCTTCTCATCTATCTTGTTTTTTTTCTTCTTCTTCTCGTTTATCTTCTTCTTCACCTATTTCTTCTTCTTCATCTTCATGTTCTTCCGTTTCTTTTTCTTTTTCTTTTTCTTCTTCTTGTGGTTCTTCTCCTTGTCCCTCTTCTTCTTCTTCTTCTTCTTTTTCTTCTTCTTCTTCGTTTTCTTTGACGTCATCCTCTTTTTCTTCTTCTTATTCTACTTCTTCTTGTTCTTGTTCTTGTTCTTCTTCTACATCATCTTCTTCTTCTTCTACTACTACTACTACTACTTCTTCATCTTCTTCTTATTCTTTTTCTTCCTTTCCTACTTCTCCTTCTTGTTCTTCCTCTTCTTCTTCTTCTTCCTCTTCCCCTTCTTTTTCTTCCTCTTCGTCGCCGTCTTCTTCTTCTTCTACTTCTTTTTCTTCCTCTTTTTCCTCTTGCTCTTCTTCTTCCTCTTTGTCATCTTCTTCATCTTCGTCGTCATCTTCTTCGTCATCATACTCTTCTTCTTCAGCTTCGACTTCTTCATCTTCATCTTCATCTTCTTCTTCTTCTTCTTTTTCTTCTTCTTTTTCTTCTTCTTCTTCTTCTTCCTTCTTCTACATCTTATTCTTTTTGTTCTTTTAAATCATCATCATCATCATCTTCTTCTTCTTCTACTTCTTCTTCTGATTCTTCTCCTTCTTTTTCTTCTTCTCCTCTTCTTTTTTTCTTCTTTTCCTTCGTCTTCTACTTCTTCTTCTCTTTCTTCTTTTTCTTCATCTTTTCCTTCTCGACCACCTCCTTCTCTTCTTCTTCTTCTTCTTCTTCTTCAACTTCTTTTTCTTCTTCTTCAACTTCTTTTTCTTCTTCTTTTTTCCTGCTTCTTCTTCTTCTTCTTCTACTTCTTCAACTTCTTCATCTTCTTCTCCTTCTTCTTCAACTTCTTCTACTACTTCTACTTCTTCCTCTTCTCTTTTTTCTTCTCTATTTGCTTCTTCTTCACAAACTTCTTCTACTTCTTCAACTTCTTCTTCTTTGTGTTCTTCCACTTCCCTTTTTTCTTCTTCTCCTTCTTCTCAATGTTCTTCTTCTTCTTCTTCCTCTTCTTCAACTTTTCCTTCTTCTTTTTCTTACTCTTCTTCTTCCTCTTCGTCTTCTTTTTTCTTCTTCTTTGTCATCGTTGTCTTCTTCTTCTTCTTTCTCTTCCTCTTCTTCCTCTTGCTGTTCTTCTTCTTCCTCTTTCCCTTCTTCTTCTATTTTGTTTTCATCTTTATCTTTTTTTTCTTCTTCTTTTTCTTCTTCTTCTTCTTCGTCTCCTTCTTCTTCTTATTATTCCTCTTGTCCTTTTTCTTCTTCTTATTCGTCTTCTTCTTCTTCTTCTTCTTCTTCTTTTCTTTCTCTCCATCTCTTCACCATCTTCATTTTTTTCAACTTCTAATTCTTCTTGTCCATCTTCTTCTTCTTCTTCGTCCTCTTCTTCTTTTGCTTCTTCTTCCTCTTGTTCTTCTTCCTCCCCATCTTCTTCTTCTTATTCTTCTTCTTCATTTACTTCCTTTACTACTTCTTCATCCTCCTCTTCTTCTTCTTCCTCTTCTAATTCATCCTCTTCTTCATCTTCTTCTTCTTCGTCTTGTTGTTCTTTTTCATCTTCACCTTCTTCTTCTTCTTCTTCCTTGACTTCTACTTCTTCTTCTTCTTCTTGTTCTTCTTCGTCAACATCTTCTTCTTTGTCTTTTTGTTCTTTTTCTTCTTCGTGTTCTTCTTCTTCTTCTTCCTCGACTTCGACTTCTTCTTCTTGTTGTTCTTCTTCGTTTTCCTCTTCTTCTCCTTCTCCTTCTTATTTCATCTTCCTTCTTCTTTTTCTTATTCTTCTTGTTGTTCTTCTTCTTCTTCTACTTCTGCTTCTACTTCTCCATCTTCTCCTTCATCTTCTTCTCCTT
>JAIUJO010002498.1:32500-37500 GCA_023846275.1 Vanilla planifolia | reverse complement strand
CTTCATCTTCTTCTTCTTCTTCTTCTTCTTCCACTTTTCCACTTCTTCTTCTTCTTCTTCCTCTTCTTCCTTTACTTGTTATTCTTCCTCTTCTTCCTCTTCTTCTTCTTCTTCTTCTCCATCTTCTTCTTTTTCTTCTTCTACTTCATCCTCTTCTTCTTCTTCCTCTCCTTTTACTTCTTCTTTTACTAATTTTTCATCTTCTTGATATTTTTATTATTCTTCTTCTTCTACTTCCTCTTCTTCTTCTGTTTCTTCTTCCTCTCCTCCTTTTTCTTCATCTTTTTCATCTTCTTGTCCTTTTCTTGTTCTCCTCCTCCTTCTTCTTCTTCTACTTGTTCTTAATCTTATTGTTCTTCTCCTTTGTCTTGCTCCTCTTCTTCTACTTCTTTTTGTTCTTCTTCCTCTCTTTCTACTTCTTCTTGTTCTTCTTCTTCTTCTTCTACTTCTTCTTGTTCTTCTTCCTCTCTTTCTACTTCTTCTTGTTCTTCTTCTTCTTCTATTTCTTCTTCTTCTTCTTGTTCCTCACCTTTTCCTCTTCTTCTTCTTCTTCATCATCTTCTTTTTCATTATCTTCTACTTTTTTTTATTCTTTTCCTTTCCTTCTTCTTCTTCTTCTTTTTCTTCTTCTTCATCTTCTTCTTCTTCTTCTTCTTCATTTTCTTCTGCTACTTCTTTTTCTACTTCTTCTACTTCTTTTTCTTCCTCTTCTTCTTCTTTTGCTATGTCTTCTTCTACTTCTTCTTCTTCTTCTTCTTCTTATTCTTCTCTTCTACTTCTTTAGCTTCTTCTTCTTCTTCTACTTCTTCTTCTTTTTCTCCATTATTAACTTTTTTTCTTTCTTCTCCTTCCTCTCCTTGTTCTTCTTCTACTCCTTCTTCTTCGTGATCTACTTCCTCTTCTCCTTCTTTTACTTCTTCTTTTTCTTCTACTTCTTCTTCTACTTCTTCTTTATCCACTTATTATTATTATAACTATTTTTATTATTACTATTATTATCTTTACTATTATTATTCTTCCTCTACTTCTTCTCCTTCTTCTTCTTCTTCTTCTTCTTCTTCTCCTTCTTCTTCTTCTTCTTCTTCTTCTTCTTCTTCTCCTTCTTCTTATTCTTATGCTTCTTCTTCTTCCTCTTCTTCTCCTTCGTCTTCCTTTCCTTCATCTTCTTTTTCTCCTTCTTCTTCTTCTTCTAGTTGTTCCTCTTATTGTTGTTCTACATTTTCTTCTTCCATTTCTTCTTCTTCTTCTTCCTCTCATTCTCCTTCTTCTACTACTTATGTTTCTTCTTCTTCTTCTATTACTACGTCCTCTTTCTCTTCTTCTACTTCTTTTTCTTTTCTATATTATTCATCTTCTCCTTCTTCTACTTCTTCTTCTTCTTCGTCTTCTTCTTCTTCTTGTTCTTCTTATCCTTCTTCTTCTTCTTCTTCTTCTTCTTCTTCTTTTTCTTCTTCTTTTTCTCCTTCTTCTTCTCCTTCTTCTTCTCCTTCTTCTACTTCTTCTCCTTCTTCTACTTCTTCTTCTCCTTCTTTTTCTTCTCCTTCTTCTTCTTCTCCTTCTTTTTCTTCCTCTTCTTCTTCTTCTTTGACATCTTCTTCTTCTTTTTCTTCGTCATTTTCTTCTTATTCTTCTTCTTCTTCTTCTTCTCCTACTTCTTCTTGTTCATATCTGTAACACCCCAGTTTTTTTTTTTTTTTACATTTAGACAGCTCAGATCGTTCCATACCAACCTGAGTAGCCTACGAAAAACATAGGATATAACACATTATTACACACCTACTTTCCTTAACTATGTGTATCCCATCTCCCAGGCACACCGTCAAATCAGGTTCATGACTCCTGAATTAACTGATGAACTCGCGCAATGTTACTCCTACTAGACCCAATACTCCTAACCCATACCGGTAGGAGAACCGATCTAATAGAAGTCTGAACCCCCAAGGTTAAGTTCCATAGTCATGTAATGACCTCACCATCAACAAAAAAAATATATAACATCCACCGATATGAAATGGCGCTCCACACACCATACCGTCAAGATAGAAAATAAGATAGTGTATAAAAATGTAACTCATATGAAAAATCACAGTCCATCAAATACCACATCATCCATCCGAGTACATGAGTCAGAATCACCCTCACATAATACAAGACATAAGAATAACAGTCTCACTGAATACATCCAACAGCAACAATCAACTAACCAGAATGTCTCAAAAAATCACAGATCAGATCTCCTCCACTAGCCTACTGATCACGATCCCACCTAGGGCTGGGTGGCATCAAGTCTGCCGAGCCACTGGAAAAATATAGATAATAAAGGAATGAGCTACACCCAGTAGGAAAGACAGCTAGTAAAAAAAACTCTAATGCAAGAGAAGGATAATAGCAAGAGTATAGAAATACAGCATAACAATGTAGGGTGGAAAGGCACTCTCAGTCCCAGACTCTGACCAACCACAGTCACCCCCAGTCACACCAGAGTAGCTCTCCTCTGTGCTCCCAGGCAGCATGCCAGCGGGACACGCCCATCTCTGCGCACGCATGGCGCCTAAGCAAGCATGCCAGCGGGACACGCCCATCTCTGCGCACGCATGGCACCCGACACCGCAGCGTCTCTCGTCAATCAATCTCCTGGAGACTATAGACAGAACCAATCCCATAAATCTCTAGCCAACGTGAGACACCCCTGCCACCCTCAGGCACGCAGGCCTACACACTTGGCTAGCCAAGGCGAGACACCCCTGCCACCCTCAGGCGCGTAGGCCTACACTCATGGACCAGAAGAGATCGACTTAGCCATCGTCCCAAGAAGTCCTCTCCCAACAATTTCCATAGAAGCTCACGCCCCTACATTCATTGCCAAGCTCTAACTCCAAGATTCGGCAACATGTGTCCAGATACAACAAGGCGCATACCAGTCCACATGTATACTGTGGAAGCTAAGTCTGTACCGCACAATTACCTGCCACAACTACCCTAAAACATCATATAGGGCCTATAGTATTTCGGTCCAATATGCCAATCCATGAAATATGCCAACACTGAGTAAACAGACTCAATCCATGTCATTGCCATCCAAGCAACACAAACTGTACCAAAATTCTGACTATTCTGGTAGCACCCAAGTGTCATACTTCCTTCCAACTAATCCAGCTGCACTGAATTTATGGGTAATTTCCAACAGTCAATTTCAACTTGGCTACGTGATTTCCAAAAATCACCTCTTCCTCACTCCAGGAAATTTTAAATTCCAAAATCAATTTCCGCCCTTTATCCATTTTCCGAAATTCGGAATAAATTTCCGAATTTAAAATCCGCATATCCTTTTTCCTAAAATTCGGATTAATTTCCGAATTAATTTTTTTTTTCTTCCGCTTCTCTCTCATCCGTGCCGCACTTCCCCTGAACCGGTTCTCGTCGCCGGTTCGGAACCCTTACGCGCTGAGCCGAGAACCCCGCCGGCCGAAGTTAATAATCCGAATTCGGGCCGACGCTTAACACATAAATATTATTAATTAATATAATTATTCACTTAATAATCAGACTAATCCCTAATTAGCCCTAATTCATCCCTTTCTTTCGCCCGTCGCCCGCGAAATCCTAACCGTCGACTTTCCGGAAATCTCCGTTTCCCCCGTCGATTTCCGGCGACCGAACGCAAGGGGACGCTAGCCTTAAGCTCGTACTAGCCTAAAAATTCCATATAATCAAGTCGCGAAGCTAGATGTCCATGCAAAAATTTTCCCAAAGTGTTGTCTGATCCGACTATGCCAATTCATGAAATTAAAATCATTCTAGCATTCAGATAACCTGAATAATGGCAATATGATAATATCAAAACCTAAGCATGCTTCTATGCACAGAAATTCCAATTCGGCGAAATATATATATATTCTTCTTCATTAAAAAAATCCTAAAATGCTAAAATCAATAGATTGCATTAATCAATTCCAAAAACCCATATCCGCATGCTCAAGTAGCTATTTGCAAAATAATCCATATTTTTAATTTGCTAAATAACTGATTTAATTCTGAATTTCCTACCTTTGCTCGCCGGCGACGGTGAAGCTCGCACGCGATCAACCGCAGCTCCTCGCCGAACGAAACTGGACCAAAATGCTCGCCTCTGTCCCGCGAACCTCCGGTTGCCAAAAGCCCCTTGGAAGGCTGCCGGAAAGTACCGCCGTTCGCCACGAACACTTCTCCTCTATCCGCCGTTCGAAACCCTAACAGCCGAACAGTTTAGGTTAAATACCCAGCTTAAACCGATAATAACCCGTTAAGACCCATTAAGCGCCGGTTGACCTTCCAAAAACGCCGCTTAACACCCGATTAGCCGGTTAATCTCCACCGCTGATCTCGCCCGTCCGATCCGCTTATCCGCGGCTTATCCAAACGCACGCGCAAACGCAACTCGGCGAACCGCCCCGCCTTCGCTGAACCGCACCGGTCTGGTTCACGCGCGGTAAAAAAAACCAAATTCCGGATTTAAAAAAAAAATCTCGGTGCTCCGAAAAATCCCCAGAAAATTTCAGAAATTCCAATAGCCTCCAATTGAGCTCCTGGCTCATCCTACTGTCGATCTGAAATCATCCAAGCCACAATTGAATTATTGAAGATTAAACATATAATATTTTATCGGGTATAACAATATCCTTCTCCTTCTTTTTCTTCTTCTTCTTCTTCTTCTTCTTCTTCTAATTCTCCTTCTTCTTGTTCAACATCTTCTTCTTCTTCGTCGTCTTCTTCTTCTTTTTCTTCGTCTTGTTATTCTTCTTCCTCTTCTTCTTCTTCTTCTTCCATCTTCTTCTTCTTCATCTTTTTGTTTTTCTTCATCTTCAACTTCATCTTTTACTTTTTTCTTCACTTTATTCTTTTTCTTCTTCTGCTACTTTTTCATATTCTTCTTCTTCGTCTTCTTCCTCTTCTTCAACATCTGCTTCTTCTTTTACATGTTCTTCTTCTTGTTCTTGTTTTCTTTTTAGTTCTACTTCTTC
>JAIUJO010002498.1:22500-25000 GCA_023846275.1 Vanilla planifolia | reverse complement strand
AGTAAGCCTAATGCTCACGATTTCGATAGTCACACCAATGATTTTTAGGAGATATCTTGAAAAGTCTTTAGTGCTTAGCACATTCTTTGTTGCTACTATGGGGCCATGAGGCACACAAGTAGGTGTGGATGAAGTAGAAACGAGAACGTCAGGGTTCAAAAATGAGTTTTATTTTGATAAAGACTAAAAACAAATCACTTATTTTGGCCTTTTCTTTTGACCCTATATTGTTGGGTGGATCACGCGAAACTTTGTACAAGATAATGGTTCAGTAATTGAAAAATTAGATTATTCAGGAATGTAAAAATCAAGTCCACCCCATAGACATTCATAAACTGCATCGTAGTTGGGCCCTCATGTCGATCCAAATGAATTGGCCCATCTTTGCCTGCTAGGCAAGAGGATAGCAAGGAACTGTCAATTATGTTATGGTCGGAGTCCCTATGTTTATCAAGTATCTGGATTCGCAAATGAAAATAGGAGATGTTAAACTAGGAGGGCCTTATATTGAGATCATGGTTCAATTCGAATTACAATTAGAATTCGCAATTTTTTTAACAATCTGGGGAATGGAAGTAGAAATTCCCTTTGGTCCTCCGAGGCTTATGCCCTTTCCAATCCATTCGTAGATGGTCACTGTGACCCCCTTTATGAGAGGGCACCACTTCTCCCAAAATTATGGAGCTATTTTGCCGAGCTCCTATGGAATCAAATATGCAGTATTTACAGAAACAAGTCTACGATTATTGGGGAACAATCACTATACTTCAAGTGTATTAAAAAAACTTTCCTAAACAAAAATCAAATGCAAGGGAGTTTCTCTCTTATAAATCTTTCGACTACTACTACATCTTCCTCTTCTCTTCTTCCTCTTCTTCTTTTCCTTTTTTTTCTTCTTTTTGTTCTTCCACTTTTTCTTCTTCTTCACCATTTTCTTATTCTTCCTCTTCTTCTTCTTCTCCTTCTTCTTCTCCTTCTCCTTCTTCTTCTTCTTCTTCTTCTTCTTCCTCTTCTTCTTCTTCTTCTTTGACTACTTCTTCTTCATCATCATCATCATCTTCTTCTTCTTCTTTGACTTCATCAACATCAACATCTTCTTCTTCTTCTACTACTACTACTACTACTGCCACTACTTCTTCTACTTCTTCCTCCACTTCTTCTTCCTCTTCTTCTTTTCTTCTTATTATTTTGTTACTTTTGCCTCTTCTTAATCTTTCTCTTTTTCTACATCTCCTTCTCCTGCTTCTTCTTCTTTGACTTCTCTCTTTTCTTCTTCTTCCACTTCTTGTTCTCCTTCTTATTTATCATATTATTGTTCTTCTTCTTTTTCTTTTTCTTCATCTTCCACTTCTTGTCCATCTTTTTCTTCTACTACTACTTTTGTGTCCCCTATAATTTCTTTTCCTTTATCATCACCATCTACTTCTTCTTCCTCTTCTTCTTCTTCTTTTACTATTTCTTCTTTTTATTCATTTTCTTCTTCTGCATCATCATCTTCTTCTTTTTCTTCCTCCTCCTCTACTTCTTCATCTCCTTATTCTTCTCCTACTTCTACATCTCCTTCTCCATCTTCTTCTTCTTCTTCTTCTTCATATTCTGATTCTTCTTCTTCTTGTTCCACTTCTCCTTCTTCTTTCTCTTCTTCATCCTCTTCTTCTTCTTCTTCTTCTTCTTTTAAATCTTCCTCTCCTTTTGTTTCATTTTCTCTTTTTTCTTCTTCTTCTTCCTCTAAATTTTCTTCTTGTTCTTCCCCTTTTTCTTCTTCTTCTTCTTCTTACACATCTTCTTCTTCACCTTCCACTTCTAATTCTTCTTCTTCTTTTTCTTCTTCTACTTCTACTACTTCTTCTTCTTGTACTTCTCCTCCTCCTCCTTCTACTTCTTATTTCTCAACTTCTTCTTCGTCTTCTTCCTAATTTTCTTCATCTTCTTATTCTTCTTCTGCATCCTCTTCTACTTCTTCTTCATATTCTGCGTCTTCTTCTTCTTCTCCTTCTCCTCCTCCTTCTTCTTCTTCTTCCTTTTCTTCTTCTTCTTCATCATCAAATCCTCCTCCTCCTTCTTCTTCTTCTTCCTTTTCTTCTTCATCTTCATCATCAACTCCTCATCCTCCTCCTTCTTCTTCTTCTACCTCTGCTTCTTCATCTTCATAATCTTTCTCTCCTTCTTGTTCTTCTTCTCCTTTTTTTTCTTCTACTTCTTCTTCTTGTTCTTCTCCTTTCCTTCCTTCCCACTTCTTCTTCTTCTTCTTCTTCTTTTTCTTCTTCTTCTTCTTCTTCTTCTTATTCTTCTCATTTTTCTTCTTTTTCTTCTTCTTCTTCCTCCTCTTCTTCTTCTTGATCATGTTCTTCTTCTTCTTCTTATTCTTCTTCTTCTTCTTCTTATTCCTCTTCTTCTTCTTCTTCTTCTTGACCTTCTTCTTCTTCTTCTTCTTCTTCTTCTTGACCTTCTTCTTCTTCTCCTTCTTCTTCTTTCACTTCTTCCTCTGCTTCTACTTCTT
>JAIUJO010002498.1:17500-20000 GCA_023846275.1 Vanilla planifolia | reverse complement strand
TTCTTCTACCTCCCCTTTTTCGTCTTCTTTTTCTTCTTCTTCTCGTTGTTCTTCTTCTTCTACTTGTTCTTCTTCTTCTTCTTCTTCATGTTAATAATATTATTATTATTATTATTTTGTATTATTAAAATTACTATTACAATTAATTAAATTTTCATTACCATTCCTCTTCTTCTTCTTCTTCTTCTTCTTATCATTCTTCTTCTCCTCCTTTTTCTTCTTCAACTTCATTCTCTTCCACTCTATCTTCTTATTATTATTATTATTATTGTTATTCTTTTTCTTCTTCTTTTTCTTCATCTTGTTCTACATCTTCTTCTTCCACTTCTTCTTCTTCTTCCTCTTCTTCTTCGTCTTCTTCTTCTTCTTTGTCCTCTTCTTTTACATCTTCGTCTTCATCATCATCATCTTCTTCTCCTCCTTCATCATCTTCTTCTTCTTCTTCTTCTTCTGCTTCTCCTTGTTCTCCTCCTCCTCCATTTTCTTCTTCTCTTCTTCTTCTTCTTCTTCTTCATCATCTTCTTCTTCTTCATTGTCATCATCATCATCTTCCTCTCCTTCTTGTTCTTCTCCTTCTTTTCTCTTCTTCTTTTATATCTTTTTCATCTTCTTTTTCTTCATCTTTTCTGCTTCTTCTTCTTCTTCTTCTTTGTATTCTACCTCATCTTCCTTTCTACTTCTTCATATCCTTCTTCTTCTTCTACTACTCCTTCTTAATCTTCTCATTATTCTTCTCCTTTTCTTGTTCTTCTCCTATTTTTTTTCTTCTTGTTCTTCTCTTATTTCTTCTTCTTCTTCTTCTCCTTCTTCTTCTTCTTCATCTTCCTCTTCTTCTTCTTCTTCTTTTTCATTAACTTCTTCAACAACTCCTCTTCTTCTTCTTCTTATTCTTTTTCTTCTTGTTCTTCTTCTTCATCTTCTTCATATTATTATTATTCTACTTCTTCGTCTTCTTCTTCTTCTTCTTCTACTTCTTCCTCTACATCTTCATCTTCTTCATGTTCTTCTTCTTTTTTCTCTTCTTCTTCTTCTATTTATTCTTCTTCTTCTTCTTCTTTTCTTCTTCTTCTATTTTTTCTTCTTTTTCTTCTTCTTAGTCCTTTTCTTTTACTTCTTCATTTTCTTCTTCTTGTTGTTGTTCTTCTTCTTCTTCTCCTGCTTCTTCTTCATGTTATTCTTCTTCTTCTTCTTTTTCTTCTTCTTCTTCTTATTCCTCTTCTACTTCTTCTTCTTGTTCTTCTTCTTCTTTGTCTTCTCCTTTTTATTCAGCTTCCTCTCATTCTTCTTCTACTTCTCATTCTTCTTCTTCTTTTCTTCTTCTTTTTCTTCTTCCTCTTTGTCATCCACTTCTCGTCCTTCTTCTCCTCCTCCTCCTCTTCCTCCTTCTTCTTCTATTTCTTCTTCTTCTTCTTCTTTTTCTTATTCTTCTTCTTCTCCTCATCTTCTTCTTCATCATCATCTTCTTCTTCTCTTCTTCTTCTAGCACTTATTCCTATTCTTTTTTTATTCTTCTTTATTCCCTTCTTCTTCTTCTTCATCTCCTTGTCCTTCTTCTTCCTCTACTTCTTGTTCTTCTTCTTCTTCTTTTTCATCTTGCTCTTTTTGATCTTCCTCTTCTTTTTCTTCTTCTTCATCTTCTTCTTCACATTCTTGTCATTATTATGATTATTGTTATTAATATTTTTTATTATTTTTGTTATTATTATTACTATTATTAAAATTTTGGTTATCATTATTCATATTTTAATTATTATTCCTCTTTTTCATCTTCTTCTTCTTTTCTTCTTTCCTTCTTCTTTCTATTCTTATTCTTCTTCTTCTTCTTGTTCTTCTCTGTCTTCCTCTACTTCTTCTTCCTCTCCTTCTTCCTCTTCTTCTTCTTCTAGTTCTTCTTCTTGTTCTTCTCCATATTCTTCTTCTTCTTCTTCTTCTTCTCATCCTTATTCTTGTTAATGTTATTATTACTGTTAGTGTTGTTGTTGTAATTACTATTATTATTATTATTAAAATTATTGTTATCATTATTCATATTTTCTTCTTCATCTTTTTCTTCTTCTTTATCTTCTTCATCTTCTACTTCTTATTCTTCTTTTACTCCATCTTGCCCTTCTGTTTCTTCTACTACTTCATCTTCTTCTCCTTCTTATTCATTTTGCTACTTCTTCTTATTCTTCTCCTACTTCTTCTTCATCTTCTTCTACTTCTACTTCTACTTCTTCTTCTTCTTCTTCTTCTTCTTCTTCTTCTTCTTATTCTTACTCTTCTTCTACTATTTCTTCTACTTCTTCTTTTTCTTCATCTTCCTCTTCTTCTGCTTCTTCTTCTTATTCTATTTCTTCCTCATCTTCTTCATCTCCTTCTTCTTCTTCCCCTTCTTGATCTTCTTCTCCTTCTTCATCTTCTTCCTCTTCTTCTTCTTCTTCCTCTCTTTCTCCTTCTTCTTGTCCTCCTCCTTCTTCTTCTACTTCTTCTTCTTCTCTTCTTCCTCTTCTTGTCTTTC
>JAIUJO010002498.1:0-2500 GCA_023846275.1 Vanilla planifolia | reverse complement strand
CATCTTCTTCTTCTTCTTCTTCCCCTTCTTCTTCTTCTTTTCTTATTTTTTTCTTGTTCTTCTCCTTCAACTTCTTCTCCTACTTCTATTTCTTCTTTTGCCTCTTCTACTTCTTCATCTTCTTCTTCTTCTTCTTCTTCTTCTTCTTCTTCTTCTTCTCTTCTAATTCTTTTTCTTGTTCTTCTTCTTCTTCATCTCCTTCTTCTTCTTCTTCTTCTTCTTCTTCTTCTTCTTTTCTTCTAATTCTTTGTCTTGTTCTTCATCTTCTTTATGATCTTCTTCTTCTTCTTCTTCTTCTTCTTCTCCAACTTCTTCTTGTTGTTGTTCTTCTTCTTCCTCTTCATCTACCTCTCCATCTTCTTCTACTTCTCCTTCTCCTTTTTTTTCTTCTTCTTTTTCTTCTTATTCCTCTTTTGCATCTTCTTCTTCTTCTTCTCTTCTTCTTCTCCTTCTTCCTCTTCTTCTTCCTCTTCTCCTTCTTCTTCTTCTTCTTCCACTTCTTCTTCCTCTTCTTCTTTTTCTTCTTCTTCTTCTTCCACTTCTTCTTCTTCTTCTTCTTCTTCTTCTTCCTCCTCCTCCTCTTCTTCTGCTTCTTCTTCTTCTTCTTGTTCTTCTTCTTCCTTCCTCCTCCTCATCCTCTTCTTGTTCTTCCCTTTCTCTTCTTCTACTTCTTCTTCTTGTCCTTCTTCTTCCTTCCTCCTCCTCACCCTCTTCCTGTTCTTCCCCTTCTCTTTCTTTTTCTTCTTCTTCCTCCTTTTCTTTTCCTTCTTCTTCTTCTTATTCTTATACTTCTTCTTCTTCTTCTTCTTCTTCTTCTTCTTCTTCTTCTTCTTCTTTTTCTTATTCTACATCTTTTTCTTCTTATTCTTTTTTTTCTTCTTCTACTTTTTCTTCTTCCTCTTCTTTTTCTTCTTGCTCTGCTTCTTTTTTTTCCATCTCCTTCTATTTTTTCTTGTTTTACTACTTGTTCCTCTTCTTCTTCTCCTTTTTATTCTTCTTCTTCTTCTTCTTCTTTTTCTTCTCCTCCTCCTCCTGCTCCTTCTACATCTTCTTTGCCTTTTTTTTTCTTCTTTATTTCTTCTTCTTTTTCTTCTTCCTCTTCTTCTTTTTCTTCTTCTTCTTCTTCCTCTTTCTATTCTTCTTCTTCTTCTTCTTCTTTTTCTACTACCTCTTCTTTTTCTTCTTGTTCTTCTTTTACCTCTACTCCTTCTTCATCATCTTCTTCTTCTTCTCCATCTTCTTTTTCATCTTCTTCTTCATCTTCCTCTCCTTGTTATTCAAATTCACCTTCTCCTTCCTCTTCTTTTTTGTTCTTCCTTTTCTTCATTTACTTATTTTTCTACCGCTCATTATTATTATTATTATTATTATTATTATTACTATTATTATTTTTGTTCTTCTACTTCTTCTTCTTCTCTTCTTCTTTTTCTTCTTCTTCTTCTTCTTTTAATTCTTCTTCTTCTTCTTCTTCTTCTCCTCCTTCTCCTCCTTTATATTCTTCTTCTTCTTTTCATCCTTCTGCTTCTTCCTCTTCTCCTTCATATTCTTTTCTTATTCTTCTTCTTCTTCTTCGTCGTCCTCTCCTCCTGCTTCTTCTTCCTCTTCTTCAACGTTTTCTATTTCTTCTTACTTTTCTTCCTCTTCTACTTCTTATTTTTCTTCTTCTTCTTCTCCTTCTTCATCATCATCGTCTTCTTCTTTTTCTTTTATTATTATTATTGTTAATATAAATTTTTTCTTATTATTATTATTATTCTTTTTCTTATTATTATTATTACTATTATTATTTTTGTTATAATTGTTGTTGTTATTATTATTATTCCTCTTATTTTCCTTATTCTTTTTTCTCTTCCTCTTGTTTTCCTTCTTCTTCTTCTTCTTCCTCTTCTTATTCTTCTTCTTCTCCTTCTTCTTTTTCTTCTTCTTCTTCTCCTCCTTCTTCTTATTCCTCTTCTTCTCCTTTTTCTTCTACTCAATCTTCTTCTTCTTCTTCTTCTTCACCTTCTTCATCATCATCATCATCATTTTCTTCCTTATCATCATCTTCTACTTCTTCCTCCTCCTCTTCTTCATTTTCTTCTTCTTCCTCTTTTTCTTCGTGTTCTTCTTCTTCTTCTTCTTCTTCTTCATCTTTTTCTACTACTACTACTAACATTTTCTTCTACTTCTTATACTTGATCATATTCTTCTTGTTGTCCTTCTTTAGTTTCTTCTACTTCTTCAACATCATGTTCTCCCTCTACTTCTTCTTCTTCTTCTTCTTCTTCTCCTCCTCCTCCTCCTCCTCCTCCTCCTTCTTATTCTTCATCATCTAATTCTTCTTCTTCTTCTTCTCCTCTACCTCCTTGTTTTTTTGTTTCTTCTCCTTCTTCTTCTTCTTCTCCTTCTTATTCTCCTCTTTTTTCTTCTTCTTCTTCTTCTTCTAATTTTCTTCTTCATGTTCTTCTTATTCTATTTCTTCTTCTTCCTCCTCTTCTTCTTGTTCTTCTTCATCTCTTCT
>JAIUJO010003806.1:45000-55495 GCA_023846275.1 Vanilla planifolia | reverse complement strand
TAATCTTCACAAAGGATTTTAGATCAATCAATTAAACATAATAATGGTACATTAGTTCTAGATAATTGGATCAAGATGGATTATATCTAAACTATCCCATCAAGTCGAATGAGATCATGAATGTTTGAATTATCAATGCTAAAAAATGATTGGATTATAGTATTCAAACTAAAGGATATGTGTCAATAATTCAAGGACAAAGTATTTCAAAAGATGGAGATAATCAATGCCAACCAACGAGGTTAGACATGATCTTGGCCATTTGATTACAATCCAAAATTAGGAACTTGTAGCAAGTCAAATAAGTTTTGCCTAATCAAAGCAAAGCAATATTACTAGCTCAAACTGATGTAAAGGTAATATGAGAGAGAGTTACAATTACATAGTAATATAACAAATTTGAAGCAAGCATTTGAAGAAATGAGATAAATTGAATGAGAAAGTTGTATCCTAAGATGCTACAGAGATCAAATGTAACATCCTCAATCATCAAATTAAGTAAAAAATCAAAATTGCTTATAGAGCATTTCTAAATCGTAGACTAGTCCATCACGTTTATTTTATCTTGATTAAAGCTAAAATGAGATAAATTAAACGTAATGCAGTATGACCAAATAAAAAAAATATAAGTCACACAAGAGTTAATGTTAAATAATAATATAACCAAATCAAAGAAAATATTTTAAGAAATGATAAAAGTTGAATAAAAAAGTATTATTCTAAGGGATTAAGGAGATCGAGCATGAAATCATTAATTTGAAATAAGATATGAAGACAAATAACTTAGAAATGTGAAAATATTTTAGAAATAAAATTTTTTAAATAATGAAAAAGAATATTTAATTAGTTTTTCTTAATGAGATGAGCTTAACGACATTTGATTTACATCTATTTCAAATTTCAAATTCCTCCAACAATGCTTAGTTCTTCTAAGCTTTCATTTTCTTAATTCTTCTTCCTCCTCCTCCTTTTCTTCTTGTCCTTCTTCTTCTTCATCTTCTTCTTCTCCTCCTTCTCCCTCTTCATATTCTCCTTCTTCTTCTTCCTCTACTCCTTCTTCATCACATCTTCTTCTCCCTCTTCTTCTTCTTCTTCTTCTTCTTCTTCTGCTCTCTCTTCTTCTTCTTTCTTCTTCTTCTTCGAACTCTTCTCCTTCTACTTCTTCTCTTCTTCTACTTCTTCTTCTTGCTCTTCTTCTTTTACTTCTCCTTCTTCTTCTTCATTATCACCTTCTTCTTCTTCTTCTTTCCTTTGTTCTTCTTTTTCTTGTTCTTCTTGTTCTTCTTTTTCTACATCTTCTTTATCTTCCTTTTTTCTTCTTCTTCTCTTTCCACTTCTTCTTCTTCTCCTTCTTCTTCTTCTCCTTCCTCCTCCTCCTCCTCTTCTTCTTCTTCTTCTGCTACAACTTCTTCTTCTTCTTCCTCTCCTCCTCCTCATTCTCCCTCCTTCTTCTTCCTCCTTCTTCTAATTTTTCTTCCTATTCTCTTTCTTCTTCTTCTTCTTCTTCTTCTTCTCCTTCATCTCCTTTTTTTTCTTCCTCACATCTTCTTCTTCTTCTTCTTCTTCTTTTTCTTCTTCTTCTTCTTCTTCAACATTCCTTTTTGTTCTTCTTCTACTTCTTCTTTGTCTCCTTCATCTTCTTCCTCTTATTCTCCTTCTTCTTCTTATTCTTCTTCTTCTTCTTCTTCTTTTCCTTCTTTTCCATCTTCTTCTTCTTCTCTTGTGCTTCTTCCTCCACCTCTTCTTCTTTTTCTTCTTCTTCTTCTTCTTCTTCTTCTCCTTCTTCTTCTTCTCCTTCTCCTTCTTCTTCTTCTTCTCCATCTACTTCTTCTTTGTCAACTTTCCATCATCTACTTCTTCATCCTTTTCTCCTACTGCTTCTCCTTCTTCTTCTTCTCCTTCTCCATCTTCTTCTTCTTTTCTTCTTCTTCTTTTCCTTCTTCTTCTTCTTCTCAAACTCTTCTCCTTCTTCTGCTTCTTCTTCTTCTACTTCTTCTATTTCTTCCTCTTCTTCTTCTTCTTCTTCTTCTTATCTCTTCTTCCTCTTTCTCCTTTTTAACTTTTCTCTTTTTCTTCTTCTTCTTCTTCTTCATTGTCATCATCATCTTCTTGTTCTTCATCATCATCATCTTCGTCATAGTCTTCTTATTCTTCTTCTTCGTATTCTTCTCTTCTTCTTCTTCTTCTACTTCTTCATCTTCATATTTTCCATCTTGTTCTTCTTCACCTTCTTCTTCTTCTTCTTTTCGTTCTCTTTCTTCCTTTCAATTCTTCTTCTTCTTCTACTACTACTACTTCTTCATCTTCTTCTTCTTCTTTTCCTTGTTTTTCATCTCCTTCCTTCTCTTCATCTCTTCTTCTTCTTCTTCTTCTTCTTCTCCTACTTCTGCTTCTTCTTCTACTTCTTCTTCCTATTCTTCCTCATGTTCTCCTTCCACATGTTCATCGTCATCTTCTCCTTCTTCTTCTTCTACTTCTTCCTTCTTCTCCTTCTTCTTCTTCTCCTTCTCCTTCTCCTTCTTCTAGTCATTTTTCATCTTCTCCTTCTTCTTTTTCTTCTTCTTCTCCTTCTTCTTCTTCTTATTCAAGTATTCTTCATCTCCTTTTACATATTTTTCCTCGCTTCCTCTTCCCACTTCTACTTCTTCTTCCTCTTCCACTTTTTCTTCTTCTTCTTGTTCATCATCATCTTTTTCTTCTTCTTTTTCTTCTTCATCTTCTTTTCTTAATCATATTCTTCTTGTTCTTCATCATTCATCATCTTCTTCTTCTAGTTCTTCTCTTTTTCTACTTCTTCTTCTTCTACTACTTCTTCTACTTCTACATCTTCTTTTTCTACTTCCACTTCTTCTTCTTCTTCTTCTTTTATTCTTCTATTACTACTACCACTTCTTCTTCTTCTTCTTTTCTTCTCTTCCTTCTTCTCCTTCCATTTCTTCTTCTTCTTCTTTTTCATCTTATTCTACTTCTTCTTCTTCTTCTTCTTAATCTTGTTCATTTTCATTTTCTTCATCTTCTTCTACTTCATCTACTTTTTTGCCTACTTCTTCTTCTTCTTCTTCTTCTTCTTCTTCTTCCTCTTCTTCTTCTTCTTCTTCTACTTCAACTCCTACTTTTTTTCTTTTTCTTCTTCTTCTTTTTCTTCTTCTTTTGCTTCTTCTTCTTCTTCTTTTACTTCTTCTTCTTCTTCTTCTTCTCCTTCTTCCTCTTCTACTTCTTCTACTTCTTCCTCCCCGTCTTCCTCCTCTTCTTTTTCCTTCTTCTACTTCTTCTTCTCCTTCTTCTTCACTTTCTTCTTCTCCTTCTTCTTCCTCATTTCTCCTTCTTTTTCTTGTTTCTCTTCTTCTTCTTCTTCTTCGTCTTCTTTTCTTTCTTCTTCTACTACTTCTTCATCATACCCATCATCTTCTTCTTCTTCTACTATTACTCCTTCTTCTTCTACTTCTTTTTCTTCTACTTATTCTTTTTCTTCTTGTCATTCTTCTCCTTCTTCTTCTTCTCTTTCTTCTTCTTCCCTTGTTCTTCTTCTTCTTCCTCTTCACATTTTCCTTCTTCTTCTTCATCTTCTCCTGCTTCTTCATCTTCTTTTTTTTCTCTTCTCCATCTACTTCTTCTTATTCCTCTTTTCCTTTTTCTTCATCTTCTTCTTCTTCTTCTTCGTCTTTTTTGTGCTTTTCTTTCTCTTCTTCTTCTCTTCTTGCCCTTCATCATCATCATAATCATGTTCTTCTTCTTCTTCTTCTCTCTCTTCTTCTTCATGTTCTTCTTTTTCTCCATCTTCTTCTTCTTCTTCTTCTTCTTCTCCTTCTTCTTCATCATCTTCTTCTTCTTCTTCTTCTTCTTCTTCTACTTCTTCTTCTCTTTCTTCTTCTCCTTCTTCTTCTCCTTCTTCTTCTTCTTCTTCTTCTCCTCCTCCTCCTCCTTCTACTTCTTCTTCTTCTCCTCCTCCTCCTCCTTCTTGTTCTTGTTCTTCTCATTCTTTTACTTTTTCTTCTTCTTCATTTTCTTTTTCTTCTTTTCTTCTTCTTCCTCTTCTCCCTATTCTTCTTCTCCTTGTCCTTCTTCTTGTTCATCATAGTCATCATCATCTTCTTTCTCGTTCTTCTTCTTCTTCTTCTCCTTTTACCTTTTCTTCTTCTTGTTTTTCTTTTCTTCTTTTCTTCTTCCTCCTCTTCTTCTAATTCTTCTTCTTCTTGTCCTTCTTCTCTTTCATCATAATCATCATCATCATCTTTTTCTTGTTCTTCTTCTTCTTCTTGTCCTTCATCATCTCTTTCTTCTTCTTCATGTTCCTTTCCTTCTTCTTCTTCTTCTTCTTCTTCCACTCCTTTTCTTCCTCTTTTTCTTCTTCTTCTTCTTCTTCTACTTCTTCGTCTACTTCTTCTACCTCTTCTTCTTTGTCTTCTTCATCATCCTTTTTGTGTCGCTCTCCTTATTTTACTTCTTACTTTTGTTCCTTTACTTCTTCTTCAACTTCTTTTTCTTCTTCTTCTTCTTTTTCTTCATCATCATCTTCTTCTTCTTCTTCTTCTTCCTCCCCTTTTTATTTCTTCTACTTCATCTTCTTCTTCCACTTCTTCTTTCCTCTTTTTTTCTCATCTTCTTCTTTTTCTACTTCTTGTTTCTCTTCTCTTCTTCTTCTTCTTCTTCTTCATTTTCTTCTTCTTCTTCTTCTTCTTCTTCTTCTTCTTCTTCTACTTCTTTGTCGTCTTCGTCTTCTTCCTTTTCTTCTTGTTCTACTTCTTCGTCATCTTCTTCTTCTTCATCATCACCAGCTTCTTCTTCTTATTCTTCTTCTTCTTCTTCTTCTTGTCCTTCATCTTGTTCTTCTTCTTCTTCATCTTCTTTATCTTCTTCTTTTTCTTCTTCTTCTTCACCTTCTCCTTCTTCCTTCTTCTTCTCCTTGTGCTTCTCATTCAACTTTTGCTTCTTCCACAGCTTCTTTTTCTTCTTCTTCTCCTTCTCCTCCTTCTCCTTCTCTTCTTCTTCTTCTTCTTCTTCTTCTCCTTCTTCATTTTCTTCTTTTTCTTTTCTTCTTTTTCTACTTCTTCTTTTTCTTCTTCATCATCATCATCTTCTTCTTCTTCTCCTTCTTTTTCAACTCCTTCTTCTTCTTCTTCTCGTTCTTTTGCTTTTACTGCTACTACTTCTTCTTCTTCTCCTTCTACTTCTTCTTTTTCTCCTCCTCCTCCTCCTCCTTCTTCTTCTTCTTTTTCTTCTTCTTCTACTTCTTCTTCTCCTTCTTCCTCTTCCACCTCCACTTCACCTTAATCTTCTTCATCTTCTCCTTCTTCTTCTTGGCCTTAATCATCTCTTCTTCTTCTTCTTCTACTTCTCCTTCTCGTCCTTCTTCTTCTTTTTTCTTCTACTTTATCATCATCATCATCTTCTTCTACTTCCTCTTCTTCTTCTTCTCCTTCCTTTTCTTCTTCTTCTTTTTCTCCTTCTCCTTCTTCTTGTTCTTCTCTTCTTCCTCCTCTTCTTCTTCCTCTTCCTCCTCTTCTTGTTGTTCTTCTTCTAATTCTTCTTCATCTTCTTGATCTTCTTCTTCTTCTTCTTGTTTTCCTTTCTTCTTCTTCTTCTTCTTCTTATTCTTCTTCTTCTTGTTGTTGTTCTTCTTCCTCGTAAACGTCTTCTTTTTCTTCTTCTTCTTCTTCTTTCACCACTTCTTCTGCTTCTTCTTCTACTTCTTTGTTATCTTCTTCTTCTTCTTCATCTTCTTCATCGCCTTCTTATTCTTCTTCTTCTTTGTCTTCTTCTTCTTCTCCATCTTCTTCATCAATTTATTCTTCTCCTTCTTCTTCATCTTGTCCTTCATCTTCTTTAACTTCTTCTTTTTCATCTTCTCCATTTTCTCCTTCTTCTATTCGTCTTCTTCTTCTTCTTCTTCTTCTTCTTCCACCACCTCCACTTCTTCTTGTTCAACTTCTTCTTCATCATCCTCTTCTTCTTCTTCTTCTTCACCATATTCTAGTTTTTCTTCTTCTTATTCTTCTTGCCTTACATCTTCTATTTCTTCTTTGACTTCTTGTTCTTGTTCTCCTTCTTCTTCTTCGTATTCTCCTTCTTTTTCTGCTTCCTCTTCTTCTTCATCTTCTTCTTCTTCTTCTTCTTCTTCTTTATCTTCTTCTTCTTCTTCTTCTTCTTCTTCTTCCTCTTCTTCTTCTTCTTCTTCTTCTTCCTCTTCTTCTTCTTCTTCTCACTCTTATTCCTCTACTTCTTCTTCTTCTTCTTCTCGTTCTTCTTCTCCTCCTCTTTCCTACTCATCTTCTTCTTCCTCTTCTCCTTTGCCTTCTTCTTGTTCTTCTTTGTCTTCTCCTTCTTCTTCATCTTCTTCTTCTTCTTCTTCTTCTTTTTCTTCATCTTCTTCTTCTTCTTATCCTTCTTGGTCTCCTTCGTCCTCTTTTTCTTTATCTTCTCATTCATCATCATCATCATCATCATCTTCTTCTTCTTCTTCTTCTCCCTTTTGTTCTTCATCTTCTTCTTTTCTCGATCTTCTTCTTCAACTTCTTCGTCTCTTTCTTCTTCTTCTTCTTCTTCTTATTTTTCTTCTTCTTCCTCTTCTTCTTCTTCTTCTTCTTCTTCTACTACTACTACTTCTTCTTCTCCTTCCTATTCTTCACCTTCTTCTTCTTCTCCATCTTCTTCTACTTCTTCTGTTGCTGCTTCTTCTTCTTCTTCTCCTTCTTCATCTTCTTCACCTTCTCCTCCATCATCATCATCATCATCATCATCATCTTCTTCTTCTTCTTCTTCTTCTTCTCCTTATTCTTCTCATTCTTCTTCTCCTTCTTTTTCTTTTTCATCTTTTTTTCTTCTCCTTTGTCTTCATCTTCATCATCTTCTTCTTCTTCTTCTTACTCTTCTTCTTCTTCTCCTCCTTCTTCTTCTTCTTCTTCTTCTTCTTCATCTTCTTTCTCTTCTTCTTCTCCTACTCTTCTTCTTCTTCTTAATCTTCATCATCTTCATCTTTTCTTCTTTTACTAGTTCTTCTTCTTCTTATTCTTCTTCATCATCTTCTTCTTCTCCTTCCTTATCATTATCTTCTTCTTTTTCCTCTTCTTCTTCTTCTTCTCCTTGTTGTTCTTCTTCTTCTTACTCTTCTTCTTATTTTTATTATTATTATTATAATTATTCTTCATCATCATCCCCTTCTTCGTTTTCTTCATCTTCTCGTCTCTGTCTTCTTCTTCTCCTTCTCGTTCCTCTTCTTATTCTTCATAATCATCATCTTCTTTTTCTTCTTCTTATTATGGATCATCTCTTTTTTCTTCTTTATCTTCCTCTTCTTCCTCTTCTTCCTCTTCCTCTTCTTCTCCTTCTCAATCATCATCATCATCATCTTCTTCTTCTTCTTCCTCTCCTTTTTCTCCTTTTCTTCTTCTTCTTCTCCTTCTTCTTCTTTGCTTCTGCTTCTTCTTCTTTTGCTTCTGCTTCTTCTTCTTCCTTTTCTCCTTCTTCTTCTTTCTCTTGTTCTTCTTATTCTCCTTTTCCTACTTATTCCTTTACTTCTTCTTCTTCTTGTTCTTCTTCTCCTTCTTCTTCTCCTTCTTCATCCTCCACTACTTCGTCTTCTATTACTTCTTCTACAACTTCTACTTCTTCTTCTTCTTCTTCTTCTTCATTTTCTTCTTCTTCTTCGCCTTATTCTTCCTCCTCTTCTTCTTCTTCTATTTCTCTTTCTTCGTCTTCTTCTAATTCATGATCATCAGCTTCTTCTTCTTCTTCTTCTTCTCCTTCATCTTGTTCTTCTTCTTCCTTATTATATTCTTGTTCTACTTCTTCTCCTTCTTCTTCTACTTCCCCTTCTACTACTACTTTTTCTTCTTCCTCTTCTTCTTCTTCTTCTTCTTCTTTTTCGTCTTCTTTTCCTTCTATTTCTTCTTCCACTTTTTCTTCTTCCTCCTCTTCTTCTTCTTCTCCTTCTTCTCCTTTCCTTTTCTTGTTCCTCTTCTTCTTCTTATTACTCATCTTCTTGTTCTTCTTCTTCATCTTCCTCTTCTTATTCTTCTTCTTCTTCTTCTTCTTTTTCTTCTTCTTCTTCTCCATCTTCTCCTTATTATTCTTCTTCTTCTCCTTCTTCTTCTTGTTCTTCAAAATCATCACCATCTTTTCTTCTTCTTCTTCTTCTTGTCCTTTGTCATCTCTTTTTTCTTCTTCATCTTCCTCTTCTTCTTCTTCTTCAACTTCTCATTCCTCTTCTTCTTCTTCTTCTTCTACTATTACTACTGCTACTTCTTCTTCTTCTTCCTCTCCTTCTTCATCTTTTATTCTTCTTTCTTTTCTTTTTTTCTTCTTCTTCTTCTTTTCTGCTTCTTCTTCTTCTTCTTCTTCTTAGTCTTGTTCATCGTGTTCTTCTTCTCCCTCTAGTTCCTTTTCTTCTTCTACTTCTCCTCCCTTCTTCTTCTTCTACTACTTCTTCTTCATCTTCTACTTCTTCTTCATCTTCTACTTCTTCTTCTTCTTCCTCTTCTTCTACTACTACTTTTTCATCTTCTTCTTTTTCTAATTTTCTTCTTCTTCTTCGTCTTCTTCTTCTTCTTCTTCTTCTTTGTTTTCTTCTTCTACTTCTTATTCATCTTCTTCTTCCATCTCTTCTTCAACTTTTTCTTCTTCTTCTTCCATCTTCTTCTTCTTCTTCTTTTTCTTGTCCTTCTTCTTCTTCATCTTCTTCAACTTCTTCCCCTTCTCCTTCTTCTTCATATCCTTCTGCTCCTTGTACTTTTTCTTCTTCCTCTTCTTCTTGTTCTTCTCCTCCTTTTTCTTCTTCTCTGACTTTTTCTTCTTCTACTTTTTCTTCTTCCACTTCTTCTTCTTCTTCTCCTTCTTCGCCTTCTTCTCCTTTTCTTCTTCTTCTTCGTCTTCTTATTATTATTCTTCTTCTTCTTCTACTTCGTCTTCTTTTTATTCTTCTTCCTCTTCTTCTTCTTCTTCATCAAGTTCTTCTTCTTCTTCTTTCTTCTACTCTACTTCTTCTTCTTCCTCTTCTTTTATTTCTTCTTCTTCTTCCTCCTCTTCTACTTCTTCTTCTTCTTCGTCCTCCTCCTCCTCTGCCTCCTTTTTTTCCTCTCCTTCTTCTTCTCCTCCATCTTCTTCTTCTCCTCCTTCAACTGCTTCTTCGTCTTCTTCTTCATCTTCTTCTCCTTCTTCTTCTACCTCTTCCACTTCAGCTCCGCCTAATTCCTCTTTTCCTTTTTCATTATCTTCTTCCCCTTCTCTTTTTTCTTCTTCTTCTTCTTCATCATCTCCTTCCTCTTCTTTTTCTTCTTCTTTTGTTCTCCTCTATCATCATCTTCTTCTTCATCTTCTTCTTCTTCTCCTTCTTCTTCTTCTTCTTCTTCTTCCTCCTCATCTTCCTCTTCTTCTTCCTCTTCTTCTCCTTATTCTTTATGTTCTTCTTCATCTTGTTCTTGTTCTTGTTCTTCTTCTTCTTCATCTTCTTCTTCTTTTTCATATTCTTCGACTTCTTCTTCTGCTTCTTCTTCTTCTTCTTCATTTTGTTCTTCACCTTCTTCTTCTTCTTCTTCTTCTTGTCCTTCATCTTCTTTCAATTCTTGTTTTCCCTCTTCTTTTTCATCTTCTTCTTTTTCTCTTTCTTCTTTTCTACTTCTTCTTCTACACTATTTACTTCAACTTCCTTCACTTCTTCTTTTTCAACATCTTCTTCTTCATCTACTTCTTCTTGTTCTTTATCATGACCATATTCTTCTTCTTCTTCTTCTTCTTCTATTACTTCTTCTTGTTCTCTTTCTTCTTCTTCTTCTTCTTCTTTTGCTTCTTCTTCTAGATCCTCACTTCCTCTTCTTCTTATTCTTCTTATTTTTCTTCCTCTTTGAATTGTTCTTCTTCTTCTTCGTTTTCTTCTCCTTCTTACTCTTCTTCTTCTTCTTCTTCTTATTCTTCTTCTACTTCTTCTTCTTCTTAATCTCTTCTTTTTCTTCTTCTTCTTCTTCTTCTTCTTCTTCTTCTTCTTCTTTCTTCTTCTTCTTCTTCTTCTCCTTCTTCTTCTTCTCCTCCTTCTTCTTCTTCTCCTTCTTCTTCTTGTCATGTTCTTCTTCTTCTTCTGTGGTTGCTTCTTCTTCTTCTCCTCCTTCTTCATCTTCTTCTTCTACTACTTCTTCTTCTTCATCTTCTTCTTCTTATTCTTCTTCTTCTACTTTTTCCCCTTCTTCTTCTTCAACTTCTTCTCCTTATTCTTCTTCTTCTTCTCCTTCTTTTTGTTTTTCTTCTTTTATTCTTCTCCATTGTCATCATCATTTACTTCTTCTTCTTCTTCTTCTTTCTCTTCTTCTTCTTCTTCTTGATCTTTTGCTTCTTCTTGTTCTTCTACTTCATCTTCTTCTTCTCCTTCTTCTTCTTCTTCTTCTTCGTCACCTTCTTCTCCTTTTCGTGTTTTCTACTTCATCTTCATCTTCTTCTTCTTCATCTTCTTCTTCTTCTAATTCTTCATTGTCTTCTTCTTCTTCTTTATCATCATTAGCTTCACCTTCTT
>JAIUJO010003806.1:12500-32500 GCA_023846275.1 Vanilla planifolia | reverse complement strand
CTTTTTCTCCATCTTGTTCTAGTTCTTGTTCTTCTTCTTCTTCTTCTCCCTCTTCATCTTCATCTTTTTCTTTTTCTCGTTCTTCTTCATCAACTTCTTCTTCTTCTTCTTCTTCTTCTTCTTCTTCTTCTTTTCCTTTTTCTTCCTCTTTCTCCTCTTCATTTTCTTCTTCTACTTTCTTTTCTTTGACTTCTTCTTCTTGCTATTCATCATCATCATCTTCTTCTTCTTCTTTACTTCTTCTTCTTTACTTCTTCTTCTTCTTTTTCTTCATCTTCTCCTTCTTCTCCATTTCTTCTTCTTCTTCTTCTTCATCACATCTTCTTCTGCTTTTCTTCTTCTTCTTCTTCTTTTCCTTCTAGTTCTTGTTCTTCTTATTATTCTTCTTCTTTTTCTTCTTCTTCTTCTCCACCTTCTTCTTCAACTTCTTCTTTTCCATCTTATTCTCCTTCTCCTTCTTCTTCTTCTTCTTCTTCTTCTTCTTCTTCTCCTTCTTCTTTTTCCTCTTCTTCTTCGTCTTCTTCATCTTCTTTGTCTTCTTCTTTCTCTTCTTCTTCTTCTTCTTATTCTTCATCTCCTTCATCTCCTCCTTCTTCTTCTTCTTTGTCTTTTTCCCCTTCTTGTTCTTCTTCTTCTTCTTCTTCTTCATCTACTTCTTCTCCCTCTTCTTCTTCATCTTTTTTTCTCCTTCTTCTTCATCTTCTTCTTCTTCTTCTTCTTCTTCTCCCTCTTTTTCCTCCTTATTTCGTCTTCTGCTTTCTCTTCTTCGACTTCTTCTTCTTGCTCTTCATCATCATCATCATCTTCATCTTCTTCTTCTTGTCCTACATCTTCTTCTTCTTGTCCTACATCTTCTTCTTCTACTTCTTCTTCTTTTTCTTCATCTTCTCCTTCTTGTCCTTCTTCTCCTTTCCTTCTTCTTCTTCTTCTTCTTCTTCTTCTTCTTCTTCCTTTTCTTCTTCTCCTTCTTCTTCTTCTCCTTTTTTTTCTTCTTCTTCTTCTTCTTTTTCGTCTTCTTCTTTTGCCTCTTCTTGATGTTCATCTTCTTCTACGTCTTCTTCTTCTTCTTCTTCTTCTTCTTTTTTTCTTCTTCTTCTTCTTCTTCTTCTACTACTAATTCATCTTCCTCTTATTCTTCTTCTACCTTTCCTTCATTTTCTTCTTCTTCTTCTTCTTCTTCATCTCCTTCTCCTTCTTTTTTTTCTTCTTCTTCTTCTCCTTCTTCTTCTTCTTCTTCCACTTCTCCTTCTTCTTCTTCTTCTTCTCCTTCTTCCTCTTCTCATTTTTCTTCTTCTTCTACCTCTTCTCCTTCTTCTTTTCCTTCTTCTTCTCCTACTTCTCCTTCTTCTTCTTCTTCTTCTTGTTCTTCTTCCTTCTTCTTCTTCTTCTTCTCCATCTTGTTCCTCTTCCCCTTCTTCATCTCTCCTTCTTCTTATTCTCTTACTTCTTCTTTATCTTCATCTCCTTCTTCTTCTCCTTCTTCTCTTTATTATTATTATTCTTCTTCTTCTTCTTCTTCCTCTCCTTCTTCTTCTTCTTCTTCTTCTTCTTCTTCTTCTTCTACTTCTTCTTCTCTTTCTTCATCTCCTTCTTCTCCTTCTTCTTCTTCTTCTTCTTCTTCTTCTTCTTCTTCTCCTTCTTCTTCTCCTTCTTCTCCTTCTTCTTCTTCTTTTCTCCTTCTTCTTCTTCTTCCTTCTTCTTCTCCTTCTTCTACATCTTCTTCTTCTCCTCCTTCTTCCTCTTCTTCTTCTTCTTTTTCCCCTTCTTCTTCTTCTTTTTCTCCTTCTTCTACTTCTTCTTCTTTTTCTTCTTCTTCCACTTCTTCTTCTTCTTCTTCTTCTTCTTCTACTTCCTCTTCATCATCATCATCATCATCTTGTTCTTCTTCTTCTTCTTCCTTTTCTTCTTGTTCTTCTTCTGCTTCTTGTTCTTCTTCTTCTTCGCCTTCTTCCTCTTCTTCTTCTTCGTCTTCTTGTATGGCTTCTTAAACTTCTTCTTCTTCTTCTTTCTTCTTCTTCCTATTCATCTCCATCTTCTTCTCTTTCTTATTCTCCTTCTTCTTCTCCTTCTCCTTCATCTTCTTCATCATCTTTGTCTCCCTCTCCTTCTCCTTCTTCTTCTTCTTCTTCTTCTTCCTAATCATCTTCTTCATCTTCTTCTTCATTATCTTCATCTTTTTCTTCTTCTTCTTCTTCCTTTTCTTCTTCTTCTTCTTCTTCTTTTTCCTCCACTTCTTCTTCTTCTTCTTCTTCTTCTTCGGCTTCTTCTTCCTCTTCATCTTCTTCTTCTTCGTCTTCTTCTTCTTAATCTTCTTCTTCTGATGTTCGTCTTCTTCTTCTTCTTCTTTTTCTTCTTCTTCCTCTTCTCCTTCTACTACTCCTTTTTCTTCTTCTTCTTCTTCTACTTCTTCTTCTACTACTGCAACTACTTCTTCTTTTCTTCTTCTTCTTCATCTTCTTCTTCTACTTCTTCTCCTTCTTCCCCTCCATCTTCTTCTTCTTCTTCTTCTTCTTCATCTTCTTCTTGTTCTTCTACATCTTCTGCTTCTTCTTCTATATCTTCTACACCTTCTTCTTCTTCTTCTTCTTCTTCTTCTTCTCCTCCTCCTCCTCCTCCTCCTCCTCTTCCTTATTCTTCTTCTTCTTCTTCATATTTTTCTTCTTCTTCTTCTTCTTCTTCTTCTTTTTCTTCTACTTCTATCTCTTCTTCTTCTTCTTCTTCTTCTTCTTCTTCTTCTACTACTACTACTTCTACTTCTTCTTCTTCTTCCTCTTCTTTTTCTTCTTCTTCTTCTTCTTCTTCCTCTTCTTTTTCTTCTTCTTCTTCTTCTTCTTCTTCTTCTTTTTCTTCTTCTTCTTCTTCTTCTTCTTCTTCTTCCGACTTCCTTATTTTTATTATTATCATTATTATTGTTATTATTATATTATTATTATTATTTCTTTTCTTCCTCTTTTTCATCTTCTTCTTCTTCTTTTACCTCTTTTTCTTCTACTACTATTTTTTTCTTCTTCTTCATTATTTTCTCCTTCTTCCCAATCTACTTCTTCTTCTTCTTCTTGAAGTTCTTCTTCTACTTCTTTTTTATCATGATCTTCTTCTTCTTTTTATTCTTATTCTTCTTCTTCTTTCTTGAGATCTTGATGTTTCTCCTTCTTTATAATGTCTTGATAGACTTATGGAAGAAGAGGATTTTAGTATTGGATTTTTGGGAATAGTAGAAATTGTATTGTCAAAGGCAATAAAATTTTCTACCTTTCTTTTTACTTTTAGTTTTAATATTTTTACAAAGAGTTTAATATCATTATCTAATTTGCCATGTTGTATATCTGTGACTTTTGTTTGGATTGTTTTGCCTATCCCAACATTAAATAATTTTACAAAATTATTTGGAGTAATGGATCTAAATGTAGAAGTTTATTTTATAGCTATACAGTGTTTCCATTGTATACCTAGGATTTTTTATCCAGGTAATTATTGTATGCCTTTTAGGCATATTTATAGTGTTTAAGTATTTTTTATATTTTTCATCTAGACTTATATAAAAATTAGGATGGATATTTATCCCAAAGTGTTTATTAGCATGATTGGATTTGGCTCCTCTAATTATGGTTCTAAGTAGATTATTACTGATTCGTTCATGCATACAAATCATCATTATTAGTGTATCAATTTCATTGTGGAATAGAGCAGTTATTTTTAACTGAATGATACTTATGTCTAGGTTTTTCACTTTTAGATATTTTGTTTTTAATTTTTCTATGTTAAGGAGGCTCATGGAGGTTAAGTCGTCATCCCCCCTCTAATTCTACATTTCCTTACATTCTTTCAAAAATTTAGGTATTTTTATTTAGAAATCTTGATTCAAAGGATCGTGTTTTATAAATGTCATTTTTTCACCATGAGGAATAGTCTCTTTCAATTTTTCTAAATCTTAATCTGTTATTTCAAATTATTCTCCTATACTGTCATAATTGTATTTACTTCTTTTGAAGTAATTGTATTTATATTTACTTTGAACTCTTGATATTTTTTTCAAAGTTTTTGGCAATTTTTTATTCAAAAGAAATTATTAGAAAATTTTCATATTAGTGTATAACTAATATGCCAATTCCATCATTTGATCTGATTAAATTATCTTAATCTTCTAGACTGGTGTTTGTAATTGAGTATATTTTCTTTTGAATGATATGGTATATTATGTATTATACCATAATACCTAAATGGTATTAAGATGATTAGATCTAACGTTACCTCTGTAGTTCGATAACCTATGAGTCTAAGCATTTTTCCTATGTAAATCGTAAGTCCCATGGAGAATATTCTTTCTTTTTTGGGAAGTTCTAATGAAGGCAGTAAAGGAATAATTTTTTGTGTGTCAAAGTTCTATTTATTATGATCATATTGATTTTGAGTTTCTCAAAATCTTGTATTTGATTTTTTGAAGTTTGTTTAGATTTTTGCTCTATTGAGTTTGACTCAGTGGAGTTATAATAGGATGAAATTTCATAGACAGAGTTGTCATCAGAAATTTTCTTAATTGTTCCAACATTAAAGGAATAATCATGTATATTTGATATAATTATACTTTTGATGTTAATGGGACATTCATTAGCGTAGTATCATTCCTTGTTGCATTTAAAGCAATGACAATATTTTTTTCCTTTCTTTTTATTATATTTTTTTTAAAAAAAATTCTAAACTTTTGTTCTTTTTTAAACTCAAGTTTCCACCTTTGTTTAGTAATTTAATATTAATGATTTCTTTTTGTTTATATGGTTTAGAATAATATGGTCACAAGTCATAAGCTGGTGGAAAACCATAAATATAATTTAAATCTTCTGAGAACTTAGAGCAATAGTTATAATTCATTCTAGAAGATTTTAAATTTCTACTCATTTCTTTTTGAGCAAAGGTATTTTTTGCAGATTGTTTCCATGGTTTCTTTGCATGCTCTTTCGAGCATATTAGTATTTTATGATCCTTAACTTAAAGATCTAGTTCTATTGTTTGATAATTTTTGGTATTTTGTAGAGATAATATTATAACAAAAGAAAGGAAACTTGGGAAAAGCCCCTAAATCTAGAATTCTAATTGAGGGGTGTGGTTTAGATCGTAAATGCAGCATATGTATTTGGCTACAAATTCATCTAACATACAAATATCACATAGCTTCATCCTGTGAAGTTTTTCTTCATAGTTATTATTTTTAGTTTATTCTAATCTAGTGAAATTAGCTACTGAAAGTGTTACTAATATTTCTATTACTATTTGTTTATCTTGTTAATTATAAGATTTTTTGAATCTCTACTTGATGGTTTCTTTTGAAATTTGTTAATAGGGAGAATGCATTTTCTTCCCAATAAGATGTAGCGAATTGTATATATTCAGATACATTCATAGTAGGAGCAAGCATAAATATGGTTCCTTTTACTTTTTGAGTCCACTCAATACAATAATCTTTGACTCTTTTATATAGACTTTGATCTAAGTTTAGAGTTAGTCCTTATATGAACGAGTCTCTTCTTTCTTCTAGACGTCCTATTTTCTTTTGTTAAGTATGCCAATCGGAGCATTTATCATAATTTAATATTGTTGAATATGAAGGAGTTGCATGAACATTTTTCATATTATCTCTTTGGGATTCTCTCTCGTCTACTTCGCGAGATGTTGTTGGAGGTTGTGGAGTTTGTGGGGTATAGCCTGTGGGCTAGGTAGATAGAGTGTATTTTTACTACTTTCTTCTCTCTTATGTGTTCTAATATTATAATTATTATTATATTGTTTTCTACAAAAATCTATAACCTTATGATTTTGTTCATAGTTATTATAAACTTTTTCACTAGAAATTTCTCCAATGAGCTTTGTTGTTGAAGTTCTAAGAACTCCAAATAACAAGATTTATCTAACTATTTTAAATCAATAATAAAATTTGAAGATGCTAATTTAACCATTATTATTTAGTTAATTTGGTTCTTATATAAAGGAACTTTGTATTACTAGTATTTTTGTTCTAGGTTCTGAATTGTATCTTTAATCACTTTTAGTTGATCTATGATAAATTTCAAAATACCTGTGATGGTAGGTAGCTTCATTTTCTATTGTGATAGGTAAATGGATTATTTGTTCATAATCTTTTGTATTTGCTAAAATTTGACACTTATAAGTGTCATCGGGTACCAATATATCTTTCATTTTGTTTTGAATGAAAATTCTTGTCTTTTTATTACAAGAAAGGTTTGTAATATGAGTTTTGATTTTTTTTAAGAGACTTATTCTTCTTTGTGTTATATTTCTCTTTTGACCCAATATTTTATGCCGACATCTACACTTCTAAAACTGTAAGGTTCCTGTAGCTTTCTAGAGGAAGTTAAGGATTCAACAAAAGATCCGTAGTAGACTGCTATATAAAATACGAGCACAGCTATGGTTCGTTTCCTATCCTATAGCGTAAAAATATAATGACAAAGGGGAAGTAGAATCTTAAATAATCAAACTCATGGTACAAACTAATCTTTTAATAAGAAAACATAAAAAAATTTACTCAAACATAAAGAAGTAAGCAAACATAAGTTTATTTTAAAAATAACTTTTAGTAACAAAAGAGCACGAGGCTCTGATACAAGTTTTACACATGCCAACATTAATATAGGTCACATTCACAAAATACTCACTAGTAAGTTTTACATATAGAGAGAGGAAAACCAAAATATACAAAATACTTGTACACTATTAATAAGCCTAAAAGGTACACAATTGTTACCCAAATAAAAAATCTTAGGTATACAATGGGAATATTATATGGCTCTAAATGATACTTCTACATTTAGATCTATTATCCCAAATAATTTTGTAAAATTATTTAATGTTGAAATTGGTAAAACAATCTAACCAAAAGTCGTAGATATACGACATGTCAAATTAGATAATGATATTCAACTCTTTGTCAAAACATTAAAACCAAAATTACAAATACTTGTAGAATATTTTATTTCCTCTAGCAATACAATTCTACTATTACCAAAAATCCAATACAAAGAACTTCTTCTTCCATAAGTCTTCTAAGATATTATGAAGAAGGAGAAACATCAATATCTCAAGAATGTATACCCAGCTTTCATATACTTATTTAAGATCCAATAGAAGGACGTACTTTATGCCTTCTAGAAAATAATAAACATGTTACCCCTCCATAATGGATTTAAAGAAAAAAACTCAATTACAAATTTATCTTCTAATCACCATACATCTTCCAGAATATGAGGATATAATAATACAAGCTTTAATAGACATTGGTACTAAAACAAGTTTACTTCAACAAATTTTTATTCCTCAACATCCAGCTTGCACCATAGTTGAGTAGAACATGGAATTGTTCACCTCCACGAATTCAGTTTGTAATTGCAGCAGTTGGTCCATGCTATCATTCAGTGCCTAAGGAAGATGCAACATCCTACCAAGCAATAATTCACTAGCCCAAGCTTTAATACTTCACACAACCCATTCCCCATGCTCAATAATATATTCACTAACAAATTTTAGCCATCCTACCTTCATGTTGATTTATGTAAGCCACCACTTGATTAAAAGAAACCCTAACCAATTGTCTTTTCAAAAAGAACATCCTTGCCCTCTTCAATTCTCCACACAAAGTTTGGTACAACTTATGGCATTACCTCGTTTAACCTGCATGCCTACAAAGCTCTCTGTGGAACACCCCCATCTTTTCTCCCATCAAGTGTTTACTCCTCATCATGTCCACCAACATACTTTCTTCTCTCTCCAAGAATCTCCTACATTGTATCATAATCAAGGCCTATTGCCAAATACTAAGATCATGGATACCCAAACAACCCTCCTCCTTTGTTAAAGTGACATCGCTCCAGTCTGCATGATGCATTGCATGTCCTTCCTTGGTGCTACTCCATAAGTATCATTTGAACATCTTTTCCAATACATTGATCACTCCCTTTGGCACTACACAATGGCTCAAGTGAAAATTAGGGATCACTATCAACATCGAGTTGATCATAATAATCTTGCATATCATGGAAAGAGGTCTAATTCTCCATTTTACAACTTTTTCTTCTACTTTTTGAATGATAAAGTTAAAGTCTCCCTTATTTAGCAACTTTGTCGAAATGGTGTCCCCAAATACTTAAGATTTTTCCTTTGAGTCATATGAACTTTCCTAGCCACCATCTTTCTTCTCTTACCCACCATCTCCTTGCTAAAGTAGACTCTTGAATTTGCAAGGTTTACCTTCTTCCAAGAATATTTCTCATAATCTGTCTTACAACCTTGGCAATAGCATATGTAGCAAGAGCATATAGAATGACATCATCGGGATATAACAAATGATAAATAATTGGAGAAGTTGGCCCACGTCGAAATTCTATAAATGACATAGCTTCATATTTCCTCATGAGTCAAGTTAGCAATTTAGATGTAATAGTGAAAAAATACGATGATAGTGGGCATCTTTGCCTGAGTCCTCTCTTGGCCTTAATCCATGGGATTTTGACCACATTTAGTAAAACCCTAAAACATGATACTGAAAAACATGCATTCACCCAGTCACACTACATTATTGAGAAGCCTAAGAATGTCATCATATAAAATACAAACTACCATCTGAGCTTGTCATATGCTTGTTCCATATCCCCCTGAGTAATCTCCCAGTACCACTGTATGAACTCTAATGTAACCTCATCCTTTCATAATGCCTTGTTCTTCCTTATAACTCTAATGGCTCTAATGACTTCTTCCTTAATAGGATGCATGGTGAGCATTCCCTCCTATTCCAATCTAATTTATCTATAAGGTTGGTATTACAGTAAAGGATAATCAGCATCAGTATTGCACAAGTTTGACTCAAAATGATTCACCAACAAGTTTTTTATTTTTGTTTGTGGAACTAACCACCTCTCCCTTATCATCCTTCAATTGTAGTATATGCTTATCTCTCCACCTAGAAGTCAAAGTAGCCTAGAAGAAATTAGTATTACTATCCCTCAGTTGAGCTTATTGCATCTTTGTTCTTTGCCACCACCATCTCTCCTCAAGGCACTAACCCTGGGAAAAGAAGAAATGAGTTGTCCGAGTTGGATGTGTTCCTAATAATTATGACCCACCTCAAATTCCTTGAGTTATAGACCACGGATTTCCTTTACAAGTTCACCATTCCTATCAATAGGGTTGTGCATCTTAGTCTTGCTCCACCTGCTCAAAGCAGCTAGGGATCTATAGAATTTTGTGAAAATCCTCTCCATGGGATTCCCTCTTGCCAATTTATTCCACACTTTTTGTACCACTCCACAGTCTGAGGAAATGTGAGCCAAGTACTCTCAAATTGATTTATTCTTGCAGTGGCCATCCCCTAATGAGTCCACAACTCAATAAGTAATGGGCAATGATTTGACTCAATTCTTGACAAATTAGTAACTGTAGTTGTGGGAAAGTCCTGTATTCCCTCAAGATTCATTAGCACTTTCTAGCATTTCCAATATTCGAGCACCACATTCTTTCCCATTGCACCAGTGTAACTATTACCCACATATCCCAAGTTAATCAACTAAAATTCTTGCACGATTTTAGAAAACTCATACCGTCCTTGTCCACTTATAGACCCTTCCCTCCTCTCTTCTCCTCCTATGACATAACAATTTTGGAATCCCCCAGCACTATCACGGGTCCCCCACCTCAAGATCTCCCACACAACATTTCTCTTGATAGGCTCTTTAGAAGCATATACCACAACATGTTATCAGCCTTTCCTCTCCTACCCATGCCTACACTACAAGTACTTCAAACAAGAATTTTATAACTTTCAAGTTTAGCCAACTCCTCCACAAAACCACAATGCCTCCAAATAATACAACTAATTGTTGCACTACAAACTCCCATACACTGTCATGTAGGAAATCCACATCACTTCTATTGAATTTCTCCACACTTATTTCAACAAAAGCCACTACTACAATACCCACTGTTCTTACAATCCTCTGTAGGTAACCCCTTAATTTTTTATCTCTTATTCCCCGAATGTTCCATAAACCTAGCTAAAATATTTTTGGTAATAGTAAAGTAAAGCATCCTCTAGTATCTCCCATCAGCAATAGCTGGTCTTCTAATATATTGACAGCACTTCCACATGAAGTGTACATCCAATTCCTGCTTGAAACAAAGCATTGGAGGTCGCTGTTATAACCCCTTAACTCCACACACTGTGCTCAGTATTTTGTAGCCCAAGCATCTTCGCATTCCAAGAAATCTAGCAATTGCATTTAGATCATATAACAAGAAGCAAGGAAAAACTTTATCTTGTGTTGTCTCTTTAAACTTCCACTTGTTTCCAGAGTGCCATGTAGCCTCACATCTATAGCATCCCCCTTCCTTCTTATACTTATCATTTTTTTGAGTCTTCATATAGCAAGCTCCCTACCTTAGTAGACTCCACCAGCACCATTTCAGTAATAACATGTCTTCACACAAAACTACAACATACTTTCTCATATTTGTATAGCACATGATATGCCACCACGCACATCTCCAAACCCTCGTTAATAGCAAATTGGATTCTAGTAGAATGCTAGCATGGCTTAAGAATTTCATAGTAGTAGCCAAATTCCTTTCAGCTCTCCATATTCCACCGCACCAGCCATCCTTCAGCAGCAAATTCACCTCCAACAATTAGCCCTCTTACATCCCCCTCTCCATGTCATCCTCAATTCAATTTCTACATTCAACATAGCTGCATCCCAATGCTGTATTCCTATTCATTTCCTTCTTCCTAACATGCTTCACCAAATTGAAAGAAGTAGTAGCACCTTGCTAAGTAGCTCTATTAATTTTAAGCAAGTGTCTCATCTTCATTTCCAGCACCCTGTTGGATTGCCCCTTCGCCCAAAGCCCACTATGTGTCAAGCCATTGTTCCATGAAGGATTACAAGGACTTTTACTATAGCAATAAGCTTATCTCTGAGCCAAATAAAAACCAAAGAGGGCATCCACCAAATTTAGCCAAAAGAATTCACACTGAATACCCTACCTAGAATTATGAATGCAATCACTACACCTCTCACTATAGCTTGTACCTCCATGAATCACCAAAGATATTTCATTACAAATGCTACAACCCACGAACTACAATTGAGAGGTTCCCCTCTCTCTCTCCATTTAGTTTTGTACAACAACATGGCTTAAAACTCCCCTAATTGTATCACTTCCTGCTGCAATTTTCCCTTCCCCTTGGTGTGTTCATCTTTTTACCTCTTGTCGTATAGCCTCCATTGGTATGTTGAGCCACCTGTATTGCATCCTCCTTTCTAATGTATCCTTTGGGGTCCATACTGTCTTGAAAGGATCCCTCCCTCTTGTAATAAAGATACTTCTACGCCTTCCAGGGTATCTCCCAACTTCACCATTATTGATCGCACCCCTTGGGTCCCTCTGAAAATTCAGAGCAGTTATATGAACTAGAAATCTTCTTTGGGTAGGCATGGCAGCCCTCGTTCTTCTTAGTTGTACTAACATCCAAGGCCTAGCCCTTTCCAAACTCCCTCATCCTCATCCCACTGAGTTCTTAGTTGTTGGGTTTTCTGGCTTACTTGCATTGTTTTATCAGTATTCTCCTTCCAACTTACTGTATTCTCCTGTAAAGCCCCTATCAAATTGGCTTGTGTTTCCTTAATAAAACATTGATCCATGTAGTGGCCAACATGGTGACAAGTGTATCACATTCGAGGAAGTCCCTCAGACTCAAAGGATTGGAATGTCTTCCCCAATAGCTAACTTAGCCACAGTCCTAGCTTCAGAGGTTTTGAAAGGTCCATCCATGCATAGACCCTCGTTTACAAAGATCGCTACAAATATGTGGTCCATCAAACCACTAAGATTTGTTCTGTAACTGCTTTGGCATTGCATAAAATTTTTTCCATGTCCTAATATATCAATGGAAGCAAAGAGAATCTGACCCACATTGGGGCACACATTATAGTCATGGAACTAGGCCTAAACTCAAGGTTCCAAACGTCTAACCCTATGGCTTGCCCTGTTACCTATTGAGGTCCACCCAACCACACAGCATTCCTATCCGCAATTGAATCAAAATGAAGGCAAAAGCATCCTAATGAAAGGTGCAATATTCTAAAATTCTTAAAATGGCCCCACTTGTACAATAAAAGCCTTACAATAACCTAGAAAGGTATGGTAATACAACAGACTCTCTCTACCAAATCAAATTGGTGAAACTCCTTATGTTCGCTGCATTTTTAGTTTAACATAATAATCTCATCCTGTACTACATAATCCAGCATCTTTGCAGCAACCTCCTTAACATCAATATGAGGAGGTCGCTCAGTGGCTATTGTATTTACTATATTTGAGTTCCTTTTAACTATCAACACATCTTTGAAGGTTCTTTGTTTGAGTTGTCCTATTTACAACCCCCACCATATCCTACTCCTTGCATTATGGTATCCTATCCTTCTTCAGTATGGTCCTTATTGGTATGATTTTGAGTGCTCCTCTACATCGATGTTCCCTTGTTTAGAGCTTTATTGCTCTCTTTGCTACCACCTAGTAAGACCTGTGCAATGTCCATCTTCCCATTTAACCCCATGTAGGAGTTAATCTCCTCCACCTCTTCTATAGATGCCACGACCGTGTCACTCGCAATAGATACTAAGTCTGTTAATATTCCACTATCAATCAAACCCACTCCCACTTTGCCATTAATTATAGAAATGGTCAATACAGCTTGTTTTCTCAGTTAAGAGCATAGTTGCATTTCTCAATTAGTAATTCATAATGCGTGGGTGACACATCTTCACAACTTTTCACAATTTTTTTGCTCTTCTTAGCTTTAGTGCTAATCATATTATAGATAACCACCTTTCCTTCCAGCATTTCCAAAACCACAATACAACACAATAAGGCAATTACAGTACTTATTCAATCAATAATTCTAACAAATATTCCAACAACTAATTACTTTAGCCAAAAAAGCCTTTGTAATTAATTTCAGTACTTCCAACTCCATAATCACAACATAACAAAGGAGTAGTAGTAATTATTTCATCCAACAATTATAGATGTAATTTCAAATAGAGATTGCTTTAGCCAACATAACTTGTGCATTAATTCCAGCACTTCCAGCACCACAATGTCAAAACAACAAAGAAATAGCAGCACTATATCAACCAGTAATTTCAAAAATAATTTTAACCAGAGATTACTTTAAGCAGCACCACTTGTGTAATTAAGTCCAAGCACTTCCAACACATAAACATAGCAAAATAGTTGCAAAAGAATTCCACAACATAGTATTTTCAATAATTAATTTAACCACTTAAAGCAGCAACAATAAAGAAAGCTAGAAAATAGAGATATATATGAAATTTCAAAGTTCTAGGTTTAGATTTGACCTTGATAATTAAAATTTTGTTCCCTTGTTGTAATAGAGAAACTAAAGAAATTGTTGCACGACAAGCTACCACAATCCCGTAGTATATACCTTGGTGTACCCAGGATTAGTTATGTGTGAGCCCAGGATGTGTTCATTTCAAGATAAGTCTTCTTGTAGGCATGTGGTTGTTGCATGCCGTCCTTTGCTCAACGTGTCATGTGCTTTGCTCCACACGTCACACTGCTCATGTCGTCCTGTAGGCTCAATTTAATTTTAGCTCCAATCTTTGAATTCATTAGCGTTCATGTCTCTAAAGAAATTTCTACGTCACTGCCTGCTGTGTGCACCCCCAAACCCCCACATGAACTCTCGTTGTGCTTCTTACACACTGATCGATCTTCCCTCCATTGAGAAAACTAGAATTCCCACCTCCCTCACAAAAGCTCCACAAAAAGTCTTTGGGTTCCTTTGATAATACCATAATGGTCAAAGCCTAAAAAAATTCTACTATAGAGGACCAAACAAAATAAATCTTAAAAGAACAACATCAGAAGTGGTTTGGGAAGGGGCATACCCCAGTCTCAAGTGAAATCAACTGAACATACATAATGCACCACCCAATCTGCTAGGTAATTTCCTTGCCTATAAATATGCATTAACTGAAAGGTATCCATGCCTCTAACATACCAGAGAGAGTCTTTGAATCTTCCACCGAGTGAAGGGTGTCGTAGAAGATTACCCACCTTCTAAATACCCATAGTAGAGTATGTCTAAATCTCAACAGTATGATACATGAAGAACTTTGACCTCAGCATTATCACAGCCTCCAGAATGGCATGCACTTCAATAGCTATCTTGAATGTGAAATAACCTTCCTTCCAGCACTACCAATGGCTTCCCAAGGTGATCTCTAACAATAATTCCTAGCCCTACAGCATCGTCTTGAACTGTTGCATCACAATTGATTTTGATCCATCTAGTTGGAGGAGGAGCCTAGAATAAAGCTATATTCAACTCATGTGAGTTGTATTGATTCACACTAGACATGGATGAAGCCAAATTGTATTTTTTGATTACAGCCATTGCATTAATTTGAATCTTCCTCAATAGGATAGTATTATTGAATACTTTCTCTTTGTGTTTTTTTAAATTCCTATCCATCCAAATGTAGTAGAGAGTCGTAGCAACTACAACAGCATGCTTGATCATGTTTTGACACTTGAATTTGTTTGCCTTGAAAGTGCTTTAAAGCTACAATAATGTAAAATTGCTACAGGTTTTGCTGCTACATGGAATGAGAATGATAGCAGCATCTTTCATGTGCTACACATTCCAAACCACTTTTGCTTGCCAACAATTCCACAAGAGATATTGTGAAGTCTCAGCCTGATTATTCCCAAACATAGTTGTTGCACTCCATCAATCTCCTCTTGAATAACAATTTAGTGGTAAGAATATAATTTTTCACCAATCTCCAAAGGAAAATCCTCACCTTGTACAACACTTTGAGCTTTGAAATCTAACTATAATTACGTGCACAACAGCACAAGAACCCTCAGTGTTTTTTAGGGTTCGAGCTTGCACCATTGTTGAGTAGAACTTGGAATTGTTCACCTCCACAAATTCCATTTGTAATTGCAGCAACTGGTCCATGCTATCATTCAGTGCCCAAGAATGTTGCAGCACCTCATTAAGCAATAATTCACTAGCCCAAGTTTTAAGACTAAACACATCGCATTCCCCTTGCTTAATAATGCATGCACTAGCAAAGTTTGGCTCTTCTACTTGCATGTTGATGTATGTAGGCCACCACTTGATTATCTTCAACAAACATTCTTTGGGTTCTATTGATATAAAAAAGTCTTTGGGTTCTATTGATATAAAAAAGTCTTTGGGTTCCATCGATATATAATAACGGCCAAGGCCTACAAAAAAGTCCTCTATGGAGTATCAGACTAAAACTCAGAAAGCAATAGCTTCAAAAGTGATTTGGGAAGGGGCATACCCCAATCCCAAGTAAAATCAATTAAACATGCATTATGCACTGCCCAGTATATAGGGGAATTTCCTTGCTTGTAGATGTTCGTTAAGCAAAATGTGTCCATGCCTCTAACATACCATAAAGAGTCTTTGAATCTTTCTCCATCTGAGGGGTGCCATTTAAGATTGGCCACCTTTTGAATAGCCAAGGAAGAGTCTGTCTGTATCTCAATGGCATGATATGTGAAGAACTTCTTTATTAATAGTTCCACAACCTTCGAAATAACATGCACCTCCATGGTTGTGCTTGATTGTGAAATAATCTTCCTTCCAACAATAAGCAAAGGCCTCCCAATGTGATCTCTAACCATAATTCCTAGCCCTACACCATCATCTCAAAATGTCACGTCACAGTTGATTTTGATCCATCCATTTGGAGGAGGAACCCAGGATAAGGCTACATTCAACTCATGTGAGGCTTATAGATTCCTAGCTAACATGGATTAAGTCAAGTTGTATTTCTTTATTATAGCCACCACATCAATTTGAATTCTCCTCAATAAGATAATATTGCTGAAAACTTGCTACTTGTTGTTTTATAAATTCTTGTTCATCGAAATATAATAGAAAGCTATAGCAACTATGGTAGCATGCATAATGATGCTCTTACGCCTTAATCCATTCACCGACAAATTACTAAAAAGTTGTTGTAATGAAAAATTTTTGTAGTTGTTGTTGCTACATGGAATGAGAGCTACAGTAGTGTCTTGCATATGGTGCACATTCTGAACTTCTTTCGCCTTCCAATAACCCCACATGAAATGTTGTGAGGTCTCGACTAGGTTTCACTCCAAACATAGTTGCAACACTCAACTAATCTTCTCTTAAATATCCAATCAGTGGCAGGAATATAATTTTTCACCAATCTCCAAATGAAAATTCACACCTTTGGCAGCACTTTGAGTTTCCAAATTGAACTATAGTTATTTCAAGAAGCACATGAACTCCCAACATTTTTCTTAGTTGTAGCTTACTACAAAGATGAGTAGAGCTTGGAATTATTTACCTCCATAAATTCTATTTAAAGTTGCAACAGCATGTCCATGTTATCCTTCAGCCCACAAGGAAGATGTAGTATCCTTTCCATCAATAATTCATTAGCCCATGCTTGAAGACTACACTCATTCCTTTTGCAATGCTCAATAATGCATTCACCAAAGGATTTCGACCATTCTACCTCCATGTTGATTAATGTAGGCCACCACTTGACTAGGAGAAACCTTGACAAATTATCTTCAACAAATAATACCTCCTTATCATCTCTAATTCTCTAAAAAAAATTTAGTATAGTACTTAGCATTACCTCCTTGATTAATCTGCATACTTGCAAGCTCCCCATTGAATACCCCTTATTTTGTCTCCCACAAAGTATTTACTCCTCATCACTTCCATCCACAAGCAATCTTCTTTCACCAAGATCCTCCTGCACTGCTTCAAGATTGAAACCTATTGCCAAATACAAAGATTAAAGATACCAAAAGCACCCTCCTTAAGTAATGTAATAGTGCTCCAATCTGCATAATGCATCGCTTGTCCCTCCTTGGCATTGTACCATAAGTTTCTTCTAAAAATCTTTTACAAGACATTGATCACCCCTCTTGACAGCACACAACGACTTAAGTAAAAATTCAAAATCTTTGCCAACACCAAGTTAATCAAAACAATCCTGTCTGTCATGGAAAAGGTATGATTCTCCATTTTATGACTTGTTCTTCAATTTTTTGAATGATAAAATTGAAGCCTTCCTTATTTAGCAGCCTTGTTGAAATTGGTATCCCCAAATACTTGAGATTTTCCCCTTGGGTCACATCAATTTTCCCTGTCACCATCTTCCTTCTCTTCCCTTCCATCACCTTGCTAAAGTACACTTTTGATTTAGCCAAGTTTACCTTCTACACAGAATACATCCCATAGCCTTCCATAATTTGTCTTACTGCTCCAACCACAGCACATGTAGTAGGAGCATATAAAATGACATCATTGATATATAACAAATGAGAAATGATTAAAGAAGTTGGCCCACACCAAAATCCCAGTAATGCCATGCCTTTATACTTCCTCACAAGCCCAGATAGAAATTTAGATGTCAAGTGAACAAATATGGTGACAATGGGCATCCTTGCCTAAGTCCTCTCTTGGCCTCAATCCATGGGATTTTGATGCTATTCAGTAACACCATAAACCTCAGTGCTATGACTCATGCATTGGCCCACTCATACCACACTATTTGGAAGCCCAAAAATGTTATCATATTAATAACAAACTGTCATCTAACCTTGTCATATTATTATTCCATGTGCACCTTTATTGCCATAAGTCCTTCTTTAGATGTTGAAGAATGCATCCTGGTTGCCATTTCCTATGCAATAAATATGTTATCCTAGATAGAGCTACCTGGTACGAAAGCTCCTTGCTCCTTGGTGATAAGATCAGGTAAAACTATCTTTAGTCTTACCACAAAGATCCTTGCCATTATTTTGTATATAATATTGCATAGACTTATGAGCCTAAACTATTTTGGTCTTTTTACGCCCTACACTTTAGGAATAAGTACAACAAGGGTATCCTTCCAAGCTGTTGGAATTTATCTATCCTAAAAGAATTGTAGCATAACTTGAATAATATCTCCCTGAGTAATAGCCCAGTACCCCTAAATTAACTTTGTTATTACCTCATCCATCCCTAGTGTCTGGTTATTTTCTTATAGATCTAATAGCTATAATGACTTCTTCCTCAGTAGCCAGCATGGTGAGCATTCCTTCTTATTTTAATCCAATGCATCTGTAAGGTTGGTATTACAGTGTACGATACTCAGCATCTGTATTACACCATTTTGCCTCAAAATGACTCACCAATGAGATTTTTTTAGTTCTGTGGAACTAACCATCTCAACGATGTCATTCTTCAACTATAGTATATGCTTATCTCTCCACCTAGAAGTCATAACAGCATGGAAAAAATTGATATTATTATCTTTCAGATGAGCCAATTATGCCTTTGCTCTTTGCCACCACCATCTCTCCTCAAGTGCACTAGCCCTATGAAAGGAAGAAATGAGTTGTCTGAGCTAGATGTGTTCCTCTTCATTCAGACCCTTAGATTCCTTGAGTTATAGACTATGGATTTTCTTTTCAAGCTCACCATTCCTATCAATAAGTTTTTACATCTCAGACTTGCTCCACCTACACAAAGCAACTAGGGATCTACAAAATTTTGTAGAAAGCCTCTCCATATGATTCCCTCTTGCTGATTTTTTCTGCACTTTTTCAACCACCCCCATAGTCTGAGTAAATGAGAACCAAACACTCTCAAATTGATTTCTTCTTTTAGTGGCCATCTTCTGGAGAGTCGCCAACTCAATAATTAGTGGGCAATGATCAAACCCAATGCTTGACAAGTGACTAACTTTGCTTGTAGGAAAGTCCTATATTCCCTGGAGATTCATAAGAAATCTATCCAACCTACCCAGTATTAGAGCACCCCCTTCTTTCCCATTACACTAAGTGTACCTATTGCCCCAAAATCCCAAGTAAACCAACTCCAATTGCTGCATGATTTCAAGGAACTCCTACTATCCCTACCCACTTCTAAACATCTTCCCACCTCTCTTCTCCTCCTATAACATGATAATGTTGAAATCCCCCACCACTATCAGGGGTCCCACACCTCTAACTTCCTCCATTAACATCTCTCACATAGCATTCCACTTAATAAGCTCTTTAGAAGCATATACCACACAACATTTTATCATCCCTTCCTCCCTTACCCTCGCCTACAGAATAAGTACTTGCAACAAGGTTTTTATGACTTTTTGGTTCAGCCAGCTCCTCCACAAAACCATGATCTCTCTAGAGGGTCCAACTGATTGTTGCACTATAAATTCCCAAACCTTACCTAATAGCAAATCTACATTCCTTCTACTGAATTTCTCCACCCTTGTTTCTACAAGAGCCATTGCTACAATGCCCCCATCCCTTACAAACCACTTCAGATAGCCTTTAAATTTTTTATCCCTTATTCCTCGAATGTTCCATACAGAGGGCATAATCATTTTTGTGGTAATAATAAAGCAAACAGTCTCTAGCAACTCCCACTAATAGTAGCTGGCAATTCAACATGTTGGCAGCAGCTCCGCCTAAAGTTCACATTAACTTCCCACTTTGAAAACAACATTGTAAGTCACTATTGAAACCAAATAGCTCAACACATCATGCCCAACATTCTCTGGTCCAAGTGTCTTAACATTCCAAGAAATGTTGCATTTGTAGCCATCACAAACAACTAGTAGAAAGGAACAACTTTAGCATGTGTTATATCATTCAAGCCTCACTTGTTTACAAAGTGTTCTATAGCTTCACATCTATAGCACCCCACTACCTTCTTGTGCTTTTCATTATTTTGTGTTTTCATCCAGCAAGCTCTAAGCCTCAATTGACCCCTCCTATACCAATTCAATAGCAGCTTGTCATTGTGCAAAACTGTAGTCTGTCATCTCATAATTGAGTTGCACATGAAAGTCCACCAAGCACGTCTCCAGCCCCTCATCAGTAGCAAT